>OX387604.1:0-287500 GCA_947568835.1 Protonemura montana | reverse complement strand
CACAGATCTGAAGGAAGTCAAACTTGAGCTAAGTCAGTTGGAGCCTAAGCAGGAGGTGGAGTATAGCATTGAAATGGATGCTAGTGCCGTATTAGATGCTTGCCGGTAAGTTATTTTGTCAAATTTATGTGAAATATTGTTGTAATTATATGTGCTTTGGGGAAGAGTAAGGAATACAACTAAGGGAGGTTTTCCTTGTCTTCAATTCTTTGTGTTTCTTTGCTTCTGCTTTGCTTCTGCTTTGCTTCTGCTTTGCTTCTGCTTTGAATTCTGGCATCGCCGTGCCAGATGATTGTATTCATTCTTTGAATTCAGAACCCATCGCTCTGATCATGTAATTTCCAGGTTTCACGTTAAGTGGAGTCACTGTCGTATGACATTTAATTTAGATATTTCTCGTAGGTTTCTCGCTTTTGAATATCGTGAGGTGTATTGGAGATTTTTTGAGCATGAAAAGTCTCAAAAACGAGTTAACCTACGAGAAATAACGAAATTAAATTTCATACGACAGTAGCTCCACTTAACGTGATGTTCTGGTACTCTGGATTTTTGTCGGTGAAGTAGTCATTTGGCGGCCATCTTTCACGAACATTTAAAAGTAGTCTGCCCAACGAAAATTGCGACCTCAGTCACAAAACGACAATAAAAACCCGACTTTTCGTTGGACGAGGGGCTGGAACTGATAAACACTGTCCAACGTTTCTGATACACAATAATTGCAATAATTGCAAGTTTTTCGTCTTCTTTGAAGAATGGAAAGAAGCATCGAGCATGGGGAATGATGGCTTCTGCGGCAGCAGTAGACGGAAACTGCTATCCCACTAATGTGATCAACTGCTATCCAATGGAGGCCAACAACTACTTGACATATAATACCACCGCAAGCAGTTTACGATACTCCATACAGCCCACTAACAGTACTTTGCTAAAACTCACTACGCATACCATGCAGAATAATACGCATTACAGTTTACAATACTCCATACAGCCCACTAACAGTACTTTGCTAAAACTCACTCCGCATACCATGCAGAATAATACGCATTACAGTTTACAATACTCCATACAGCCCACTAACAGTACTTTGCTAAAACTCACTACGCATACCATGCAGAATAATACGCATTACAGTTTACAATACTCCATACAGCCCACTAACAGTACTTTGCTAAAACTCACTACGCATACCATGCAGAATAATACGCATTACAGTTTACAATACTCCATACAGCCCACTAACAGTACTTTGCTAAAACTCACTACGCATACCATGCAGAATAATACGCATTACAGTTTACAATACTCCATACAGCCCACTAACAGTACTTTGCTAAAACTCACTCCGCATACCATGCAGAATAATACGCATTACAGTTTACAATACTCCATACAGCCCACTAACAGTACTTTGCTAAAACTCACTACGCATACCATGCAGAATAATACGCATTACAGTTTACAATACTCCATACAGCCCACTAACAGTACTTTGCTAAAACTCACTACGCATACCATGCAGAATAATACGCATTACAGTTTACAATACTCCATACAGCCCACTAACAGTACTTTGCTAAAACTCACTACGCATACCATGCAGAATAATACGCATTACAGTTTACAATACTCCATACAGCCCACTAACAGTACTTTGCTAAAACTCACTACGCATACCATGCAGAATAATACGCATTACAGTTTACAATACTCCATACAGCCCACTAACAGTACTTTGCTAAAACTCACTACGCATACCATGCAGAATAATACGCATTATTCTGAAGCAAATTCGCTTCAGTTGCAAAATACATGCAACTAAAGGGCTTTGCCTCCAAGCCGCTTGACCAAGCAAATGACAGGATTTGAAATTGCTTAACCTTTTGTTGTGGTATACGGTGTAAAACGCTTTAGTTGTATGTTAGTTGTATGTTAGTTGTATGTTAGTTGTATGTTAGTTGTATGTTAGTTGTATGTTAGTTGTATGTTAGTTGTATGTTAGTTGTATGTTAGTTGTATGTTAGTTGTATGTTAGCTGGAAGCTGAAATCCTTTATTTAATGGTGAATTAGCAAAATCATGGCAATTGTCTCCAACCATAGCTACCTCGTTAGCTACATCGTGGAAGATTTTGGTCATGACCTAACGGGTTGCCTCTTTGTTGCCTTGCAGGGGTCACGGACTGAACGGTGTATCCAACTGTAGCATCCTATCGGACAATGGGCCGCCCCCGCAGCCCCCTGAAGCTCCAACCACTAAGCTTACGAAGGAGCAGCTGCACCCGCAGACACCTTCTGTATATCTTGATAACAAGAAAGATGCGTTCAGCCCACAGTTGCAAGAGTTTTGTCTAAAGCATCCTATTGCTGTGATCAGGGGACTGGCTGCTGCCTTGAAGCTTGGTATGTAAATCTTGTACATCTTGTACATCTTGTACATCTTTGAAATGTTGTGACAATTATTATTAGAATCTACTGACTATGTACCAAGACAGCCAGAGACTGACTGAAGGTAACAGCTTCTTGCTACCCATAGCTTCACTTTTGACACCATTTAGCCCTTCACAGATGACCAGTCAAAATGTCCATCTAGTCGTGCTGAGGTGAAAGGAATTTTTTTTAAATAGGTTTTTATCTCTGTGTAAACTGTTGGCAAATGGCTGGAACCCATATTGACGTTGTGCTGTCGTTCCCCTGGTGCAGATTTGGGGCTTTTCTCGACTAAGACTTTGGTGGAGGCCAACCCGGACCACAGCGTGGAGGTACGCACGCAGCTGTTCCAGCCGTCGGAGGAGAACTGGGACCAGACGGGACGTAAGGTGTGGGGCTGTATTAGTCACCGTTCTCACACCACCATTGCCAAGTATGCAAGCTACCAGGCATCCAGCTTCCAGGAGAGCATCAAGGTAAATCAAGGGATTGCTTCACATCCCAATCGGTGTTTGCTTTCAAATGTAGTTTTTAAGGTTGGGTCTCTTTCTTGTAAATCAATTTATGGGCACTGATTTAATAATTGTACCATTTAATCCAGGGGAGTAAGAGTGAATTTTTCCCCTATTAACTTAAATATTTCAATAATCTCCTTTCCATCCAAACAAATGTATAAGTGCCTTGCAAAAGACTTGTAAATGAACTGGAGAAAAGAACACAACTTACTGACGTTGAAATGGCTGGTTACGAAAATTTAAGAGATGTTTGGCGTTTTGGCTTCTGGCTGTTGGGGTAGCAGTAGGAAACAAGGCAGTAGTGCACCTTTCTTCATTGTTTTCAACCGGCCTTTTCAATTTGGTAAGCTGCATTTCCTTCTTCCCCAGTCCACTTTACTTGGCTTCAGAAGTGCAGTTTTCAAGTCTCTGGTATCATAGTGGTTCCCTCCAACACTTGAATACAAATATATACCTAAAACTGCTATTTCCATCTATCAATTTTAACCAATGATGTGCTTCTGGAACCAGCAAAATGACCAAAGCCAATTATGGAAAGTAAAGATAGCCGGAGATTTGCCATTGCCCGGACATACTTTCAACTGACAGTTTCCGTTTGTTTGCAATTATTTGTAGTTGTGATTGACATGTATGAACTCTGGTGGGTAATCTGTATCTCTATCAGATGTGACACCCATGACACTGCCATGGGAAAAATGTGAACATTATTTAACAAGATGATTAACCGCTTACACTTGGTTGGCAGGAGGAGCGAGACAAGGCTGCTGGGATTCAGCATACCTCGAGCAACCTTTCCGATTCGGACTCTAAAGATTCAACCGGCAACATTGGCAAGAGGCGCCGCGTCGGGAACTTGGCTAACAACCAGGGTAAGTCTCTCTTGCTTTCGTTTGTCTTCAAATGTTCAGTGTGCACCTTTTCTCTTCGAAATTCCTGGACTCGATCTTTGAAATCCAACAGATATTGTCTGTCACAACTAGGTCTTAAAAACATCACAAGTTTTGACATAGCTAAAAAACAATCTTGTCTATCAAAACACCTCGCTGAACCACCCGATCTGATTTTCCCCCACAGGCCAAAAGCCAGACCAAAAGCCACTTCGTTTTGGCACCAACGTGGACTTATCTGACGACCGTAAGTGGCGACCCCAGGTCCAGGAGCTGATGAAGCTGCCCGCCTTCGCACGTGTGGTCTCCGCTGGAAACATGCTTTCCCACGTTGGCCACGTTATCTTGGGGATGAACACTGTGCAGTTGTACATGAAGGTGCCTGGCAGCCGCACCCCTGGTCACCAGGAGAACAACAATTTCTGCTCGATCAACATTAACATTGGTCCTGGTGACTGCGAGTGGTTTGCTGTACCCGACGCCTACTGGGGGATGATCTACAGCCTCTGCGAGCGAAACAACATCAACTATCTCCACGGGTCCTGGTGGCCATCTCTCGAGGACTTGGCCAACGAGAACATACCAGTGTACAAGTTTATCCAACGGCCGGGGGACCTAGTCTGGGTCAACGCGGGCTGCGTACACTGGGTGCAGGCCAGCGGCTGGTGTAACAATATTGCGTGGAATGTCGGGCCTCTGACTGCCCGCCAGTATCAGTTGGCAATAGAGCGCTACGAATGGAACAAGCTCCAGTCGTTCAAGAGCATCGTCCCGATGGTGCACCTGTCTTGGAATCTTGCACGGAACATTCGAGTCATTGATCCGACCATGTTCAAGCTGATCAAGTAAGTTTGTTTGGCTGTAAGGGTAATCTAACCTCATTTTATTTCTGTGTGATATGTTACGTCCATGGGCCATGATGCCCATGATGCTTAAAGTAGGATCTAACCTCCATGGTGGAACAGTTAAGTAGTTAATATTTTCCAGTCGATTAGAACAAGTTTGGAAGAATAAACCTTTGACTTGTAAGGTTTCGCTTATCACAATAAAGAACGAAGCCAAGAGGTATATGGGAAAGCATGTGGTTTGGTTTTAATCGATAGCAGTACATTCACACTTCCTAATTACTGAGTCTCTTTGACAACCTCTTTTTGCATCATAATATTTGATTGTTTTGCTCATTTGTTTGTCAACCTTGTTTTTCCAGGAACAGCCTGCTACGCACACTGCGTCAGTGCTCCCTCATCCTGGAGTTTGTTCGCTCGAAAGGAGTTGAAGTTCGATTCCACGGCCGCGGAGCGAAGGAGGCCTCACATTACTGTGGACAATGCGAAGTAAGAACTTGCCCCTTTCTACTTTCACCTGTCACCTAATATTTTGATAATATTTTGAGCAATACATGATCAGTAGGCCATGTAGGCCATGTAGGCCTACTGATCATGTATTGCTGCCAGTATTTTTACTAAGGTTCATCAGGTGAGTCAAATCAAGTATCGAATCTAACTTAGATCAATATTGAAACCAAATCTAAAAGCAAAGAACTATTTTTGAAAAGTTCAAACCTAAAAATGTTACCTAATTAGAACATAGCCCTGTTGAATACATACTAATTCGCACGAAAAACCTTTTTTACTCTTAAGCAGACATATTTTTAACTTGATCCGCCATTATTTGCGGCAAGTCCATTCAAACAGATGAATTCTTTACTGTCGTTTGGAATAATTTTCGGACAAGTTTTTTCCAACAATTTGACATTTGAATTGTTCGACAGATTGTTTAGGGAGGTCGATCAATTTAATGATATTGCCATCCCCGTAAATCCTCTTCTTCTACAGGTTCTGGAAAGCAGCTAACCTGGTCATGCTCATGGTTTACCAATATTTACACCAACAATATCAAGAGCATCCCCGGAGGTAGATCAGCTCCATAGCCCATTCTTATGAGAAACATAACGAACCCGGGTGTTTGTATTTTAGATCGAGGTGTTCAACATCCTCTTCATCCGTGAGCAAGAGAAGAGACATGTAGTCCATTGTATGGACTGTGCTAGGAAGCAAGCCCCTGGTCTGGAGGGCTTCGTCTGTCTCGAGGAGTATTGCCTCGATGATCTCAAGATGGTCTATGACCACTTCGAAATAAATGCTGAGGTGAGCTTGAAAAATGTTTGCTAAATTTTCCTTTGTGGTTGTCTGCAAGTTGAACGATAGCCATAAAATTGACTTCTAAAACCCTGATTACTGGCCTGGAAGTTAGTGTCCGATTTGCTGATCAGATTTGCTGATCAGATCAGTTACCATATGTTGCTTATCAGTTACCATTTCTAGAACATCAATCAATGAATGATCCCTTTATGATGGTTTTTAGACTCATGTCTACTTGATTTATCCTTAGCACAAGTTTTTAGAAAAACTATTTGAACTGGGTTTTGAATGCCCTTTACTTAGCATTCAAAACCCAGTTCAAATAGTTTTTCTGAAAAAAAAAAAAAAAGGATGATCCCGTTTACCGAAAAAATGTAAAAAAACCGAGCAAAGTTATCAACCACTTCCTGTTTGGAAATGGGTCACCTAGTACGTTCTATGTACATTCTATACACTATGACCTCGTTCACTCCTTGTAGTACCCTGGCCCAGGGCAACCCCAGAGTAGACGCCACTGTGTGAGCAGACCATATTTTATTTGATCAAAACTTTGTCCAAATAGCAGAAGTGCAGAAATTTGACTGACAACCTCTTGGAGACATTTGGTTTCAGTCTCCAGTTATAATCTATGAATGTACTTACTTATTACTTAGCAATTACTTTGCTTTGGTGCTAAATGGCAGTTAATTTTCTTCACTGGTTCTCCTGTCATGTTTTTAGTGATTCATTTTAAATTTAGATTCTCTATGACCTTTCATTTTAACCCACCATTTTAGGCAACGTCAATGGGTTGGAGTGATATCTTGTACATGAAATGTTTAGTATACTTTGGAATGTCTTATCTGGTGGCTTGAACAGAGACTTGTATGTATTGTATTGTAAATGTATTTTTTCAGACGAGCTCTGTAAGCCTCTCTGGCTCGCTGCCATGATGCAGCTTGGGTACCCTGTCAGATCTGTCAGATCTGCCAGATGTCCGTGGCTGTCCCTCCCTAGACACCGTACCTGAGTGCAGGTAACAGGCAAACACCCAACCAACTCGGAAAAAAGCTGCGTTCACCAGCGAATTATCACAAATCGAGGCTCACTCCAATGGGTGCCAAAACCTATTGAGCCCCCACACTATTAAAAATCTTGAATTTTTTTTTTTTTTACATTATCGATTGATTTTTGTATCTCATCACTTGTGCATATTTGTTTTAACATAGCTCATAAATCAAAGCTTGATCTCAAAGGGAAATGAATGTCAATTTCCGTACACAGAACTTATCAATATGGATCACAAGTATCCAAATAATGTGTAAGTCGTTGTTTGCAAAGTTATAAATTCTTAGGTTAGGTTATTTATTATTTCTCGAGGTATGAAAATGTTTGTTAGTTTTTAAGTTGTCTCATTAATTCAAGTCTTAGGTATTAGTTTATTTATTACTTCTCTACATAGGAAAATAATGTTTAGTTTTTAAGTTGTCTCATTAATTCAAGTCTTGTACATAGTCCTCACTGGGACTAAGTGTTACCATCCTGCTTTTGTTTTGCAATCTACGTTGAATGGAGAGGCATAAATCTGTATAAAAGAAGTGCTGCAGGCAGTGATAGGAGCTTCTGTCCAGACAGGGAAAGAAGGCTTACAAGTAATGCCATCTTACCTGTAACTGCACCCACACTTAGCCCCATCTTTTAATTTCTAGTTTAAGAATATCTCAGATTTGACATACTTATGATCTCAAAAACATCAATCCATGAAATGTCCTGTTTACGTAAAAATCCAAACAAAATGTGGGCGACGTTATCGCTCATTTTCTGTTTTGTTGGCAAGCTCCTTGAGTGAGGTAACTAGTGTGGTATTTTCAACAGTGGTACTGTAGGCTCTGTCTGGTGGCAGCTTGCAGAGGCTGCTGGTAATTAAGTTGGGTGAAATCTTGTTGCTGAATATTTTTATCTCCCAGTCTCTTTAAAGAACTTTGATTGACATTTCGTGCGACTAGTGCCACACTTGCCGCCAAACAGAAAATGAGCTTTGCCCTAACAATTTTCAGACATTTTCTGTAGACGGGATATTTCATTGAGTGGTGGTCTTGACTCTTGAAAATATAAGCATTTCGGAGACGAGCTTTAACTGTGAAATAACAAAATCATTGAATAAGCTTTTAATTTTTTCTTGGGCATTAATAAATTTGATGAGTTAGCACACAACTTTGGACACACAATCGAAAAGAAATGAGTGATTTTGTGATAAGAAGACTGACTTAATTCACTGCCATAGAAGTCAATTTAAGTTGATTAATTTTCCAAGTGTTTTGAGTGTCAAGAAGTGTGTGCTCAGTGCTCAGAATCTTGATATTGTTGTTACATGCTGCAAATACTATTGGGCTAATTGCACCAAAGGATGTGTCGATATATAAATAACAAATAAAAGATATATATATATTACTTGCAAATTAAAAATTAAAATGAAAGGGACTTTTCTTGGTCCTCGTTGAATATTTCTTTAGAAAAGCGTTAGTAACTCCAATACTTAAAAGCAGTGTCTAATTATTAAGTAATATTATTCGTATTAAAATTGTATTAAGAGGTTAGTAATAAGAAAATAAGCTCGTTAAATCGAGACGTCGCCGAGAATGTGGCGCAATGGGCTGGAAAAGTTAGTGTGATTGATATTTTTCAAGGCACTCGAGGTAAAAATTGCCCAAGCTGAGTTTTTTTTTTAGCTGAATTGACTTGATGGAAAACGCCTTCGTTAGTTCCAAGCGTCCAACATTGGATGTCTGTGCATCGCGTTCTAATTCTCTGTCGAACTGACCATGATTCAACTGACCACAAACCACTGCCAGTTATTTCTGAACAAGTTTCTGTCACTTGAATGATTTTTGTAAAAGATGATATGTTAACTACACTGCCCAGCATAATTATCAGGAGAGAAACCAAGAATGATTAGCTGTGGTTTATGCCACCATTTGGTGAATTAACTTCAGGGATCCGAACCTAGATTGAAAACCGCTCAGGGGACTGATTATGTTACATTGATTTGCAAAAAGAAGGTGTTTTTTATGAATTTTGCTTCCGGTTCCTGAAAACTATTAATTTAGGTTTGGGTTCAGATAAAAAAAGGTAACGGGTTCAATAATTGTTTCAAGAAAAAGAAAGTTTCGATGCTTTAATTCCAGTCCAATCCAATTATCCTGTTGGGTTGATTGAGAATAAAGAACATCTTTTGTAGAAAAGTCATAACATTATTTTTCGCAGGATAATAATCTAACCCTTGACCGAGCAGTTACGAACCAATATATTTTTTTCGATCCGTATTTGGGTTCCAGTTTCTGTAAGCCTTGGAATCACGGTTCCTATTGTTCTGGTGTCGGTTACATGGAAAATGTATGTTTTTCTGTGTTTCTGTGTTTCTGTGTTTTTGTTTGGATCCCTGATTATCGTATTGTTTGCATTTGTGTTAACATCGCAGATTCTCTTGTTTCAATCCATGTTTGTGTTCCATGTTTGTTGTGTTTGTGTCTACCAATTTGTTGTTCATTTTCTCACCTGATCAAGAATGGACTGATTGCATTTTTCGTGGGGGGCGGGGGGGGGGGGGGGGGGGGGTCCAGTCACAGAAATGATGGGCTTCGTAGAACATTGTTTTTGCCAATTTTCTTGACAGTACAGCACATTAGTTAATTCTTTGCTTTTGTATTTGAGAAATCTTAAATTAATATGAAAGTATACCTCACAACATTGAAATCATTCAGTGTATGCAAGAAAAGAAATCACAAACATCAAACAAAAATATACAAAACCTTACTACTCTCAATTGGGCTGTTATCACTTATCATGGTAGACATTTTTGCAATAAAAGTAACATATTTTGCCTAACACAAAATCAACTGTGTGTGCCTTCTGTAGTCTTTATTGTACTAAAGATAAATCTTAGTATAATATAAATGTTGATCTCCATCATAATAACCAATCTACATTACTCACTGCCCATTTTTATAAGGATTACAAAAAATCTAAACTGTTTCTCTTTTTGTGTACATAACTTGTAATGGAGTCTAGAAAATGTAGCGATTAACGTAAGCTTAAAATATTGTTGAACCACCTGGCAGTCCTCATGAATCAATATTTATGCTGCAATGATTATTTTGGTGCTTATAATGTGCAGATGGAAGAGAGTAGTGGAATAATAACGATTTCAATTTGATTTTAATTGCTGCGAATATTTGATCTAACAGGCAGTGACATGATTACATTTTAGGCTGCGTATAAATGCCAGTATCACAGCAGGTTGGTAGCAATATTGTCACTGATAATTTGCCTTTTCTGTAATAACTTGCCTAGGTACCCATCCTGACGCTCACTCAACAACTTGTTCATGTGTTTACTGGCTAAGCAACTTATTTCTGACTTGTTTATTGTATCGACGCTGCAGCTGTGTACTGGAGAGAGAAGTCACTTTGTTCTAGTGACTTCTAGTGAAGTACTTCTAGTAAGTGATGCATAGTTTGTAAGGAGGTTCCGAATATGTTCCTCTCTTGTATGTAATTTATCATGTCAAATAAAAAACTGCTTTAGGCACTTCTGTTGTTTGATTGGGAGAAGTCTGACAAAGGTAAGTGCCAAAGCGTTTTACCCTCAAATTTACCTTGCCAGGCAATCTATTTGACAAATTTCCAGTAAGCTGCGCTCTCCCTCTTTTCTTTCCCACACCAAATATTACTTAAAATTAAAATAGAGAGCCTTGAAATGTGCTGCGGTTTCCTAAGTGTATTGGGTTAATAACTTGATCGAATCAACTACGGAAATCTCTTGAGGTTGAAATGCAATCATGGCTCTACCTCTGGCCTGGAGTTGTAGAACAGTGATTTGATTTACACCCACTTGAACATGAACAACATTTACATACCCCATTCACATTTCCCATCATGTTCACCATCCCTAAAGGTGTTTTTAAAACAATTAGCAGGTGTGTGGCAAAAGTAATTCCTTGAGGTTTGCTGGGTCTGCACAGCTTGTAGGCTCAGTGTTTTCCTTCATCACATCGCCTTTCCATTTCCCGGCCAGTATTCTAAGATCAACTGCTAAAATTAAATGTTCAGCCCAATCCACAATCACTTGCAAGAGCTGACCTGAAATACTGTGTTTTCAAAAAGCTGTCTTGACTTGGTTACTCAGCTGCACTTAGCTGAAAAGCAAAACAAAAAAGCAACCAAATTTTCCCCCATCTGCAACTATGTGTGCAGTCATCGGATCAAGTGTGAGTATATGACTGAACTACTAAACATATTTACATATATCAATGAGAAGCCTGATAAACTAATTTGCATATTTAAATATGCAGCTCTTGAGGCTACCTACTGAAATTCCAGGATTGAATTTAGGCGTAAAAACTTGGAAGCTCTGGTCAAGGGGCTGCAATATGCTTCATAAAATTCAGCTTATTTTATAAATTATAAGATTTTTTTAACCCTATAACTGAGTTTTTATTAATTAAGCTTCAAGTCTTCTTGTCGTGATTAGCCAAACTGAAACAACAAGCACCATAGATGGGCAAATACTCTAAATATACAAATTTCAGCAAACACCCAAGGGACGGCATAAGAATCATCGACCTCTGATATCAAGTGGTTCACTTCCGTATTTTTAGGGAAATCTCATGCTAAAGCCAATTTTCGTAATAAATCTATCTAGAATTTTCCCAAAATACATAGATTTGCTCCAAATGATTCTTAAATTAAACCTTTTTAGCCCACACCCCAGCCGCTTTTTTAATGAAGGGCCAAAAAATCTATCAGTGTAGAACGGCGAGAGAGGCGGGGACAACTAATCACACTTACACAAGAAAAAGTACTTGGAGCACTAGTAAATTCTACTT
Organism: Protonemura montana; assembly: GCA_947568835.1. Lineage (NCBI taxonomy): Eukaryota > Metazoa > Arthropoda > Insecta > Plecoptera > Nemouridae > Protonemura > Protonemura montana. The sequence goes on along the minus strand of OX387604.1, from coordinate 275,669 downwards.
GAATTCTGTAAACTGCCAACATTGTGTGCAGTCTCAGTTTTTTAACTTCCCTTGGTCCTGTCTAATCCTGGTCATCAATAAACCATCTTGCTAGTTTCATCAATTTGGGCTAGAATCTCTGTGCAATAGTTGCAGCAAATCCTGGCATCACAAAACTGTCTACCTGACTTACCTAGCCTTACCTTAAAACATCTGCAACTGTGGTCATCAGTCTACAAAAACAAGCACAAACAACAACCTCAACAGAATTCATAACTTAAAGCATCTCAAGTCAGAGACATAATGTCCATAATCCCCCATCCCCAACATTCTGATGGATTCTTTCAAAGTTTACAAACATTCATAAGATAATGGGTCCACTACAATACTGAAATGTGTTAGCAGGACTTTTCTAGCAGATAGCTTTGTATTTGTGTGTGTCAAGCCACTGCAATTGCCTGAAGAAACATTTTTGGGTACACTTATGATAACAGTGGAAAAAGGTTCTAGGGCAAATGATATTGAATGTTGACCTTCAGCTTATGACTGAGATAAGGAAAATGGGAATGTTAAGAAAGTTTGATCATACATACAGATATAATATATATATTTTTTTTTCACCTGATAGGTACATCAATCGTGGCAATTGCAACATTAACAAGTTGACGTTAAATAGTCGATTGTAGGAAATTGAAGTTTTGAGCCATTTTATAGCATGTACACTGGGTAACATTGATATTATATTGTTAAGCATGACAACTAGCATCCAGTTCACAGCATCAGATTACATGCTCACCATTTAGTTTAAGTTTGATTTTATATTATACATATGTCTGCTTGCAGACAAAAGTTTTACACTAAAATATATAGTTGAATGCCAGTGAACATTTTACTTAAACATTATACACTAATTAATTATTATGCACAAGGACAAGATTAACAAGCTAAGTTATTTTACAAAAATACACATACCTTGAAATGTGCAGTCCACAAAATCAAAATGCATTCATTCACAGAACATGATTAGGAATACACCACCGAGAACACTGGAAATAAATGCATGTACACAAGGCTTTACATGTTAGCTTTACATGTTAGCTTTACATGTTAGCTTTACATGTTAGCTTTACATGTTAGCTTTACATGTTAGCTTTACATGTTAGCTTTACATGTTAGCTTTACATGTTAGCTTTACATGTTAGCTTTACATGTTAGCTTTACATGTTAGCTTTACATGTTAGCTTTACATGTTAGCTTTACATGTTAGCTTTACATGTTAGCTTTACATGTTAGCTTTACGGTATATTCCCAACCACATAAGGTTAGTGGTTCAAGACAAGACGTTGTATTTTCTAATCTCCTTACATGGATAACAAATTGTTAGCCTATCAATACAACTAAAATTTTGTGCTAGCATTGACTTATGACAGTTACAAATTACATGGCACGATAGGGACCCTGCATTTTCAGGTAATGTATTACTAACGAGGGTCCTCCCCCGACTATGTCAGGAGGAATTTGTGAGAGAGGGCAATTTTCTATGCTCATAATTTGCAGTTTTGTGCACAAGGCAAGTTCAAATGGCAAATTATGCAAGCAAGGATTGTCATTGATGTACAAAGACTCTAAATTTTCCAGGGTCCCTATCTCCTCTGGCAAATAAGTCAAATTATTCTCACCGACACTCAAATAAACCAGATTTGTCAAATGACCAATTGCACGTGGCAGGGACGTCACTTGATTAGACTGGACAATCAATTTTTGCAAGTCACGCAAAAATCCAATTTCATTAGGTAATGCCTCAACTTTATTTTCCTCCAAATCTAAAACTCTTAATTTTCTCAAATTCCCTAGGCTTGCTGGAATGCGTTTGAGAAGATTGTTTGACAGTATCAATACTTCTAGATTTTGGAGACATTGAATGTCATCGGGTACTTTAATTAGCTGGTTGGTACCCAAATTAAGCTCTACCATGTTGCACCAGGTACCAACATCCAATGGCAAGGATGTTAATTGATTTTCTTTCATGTTTAGCTTTGTCAAATTTTTTGCTCGTGAAAAAATGGCATATGGAATTTTGTCAACGAAGTTATGTTCCAGGTTAATGGAGTAGACATTCGTGAACTGAGCTGGTCCTCCGCAAGGGTAGGAGGTAAAGTTGTTTCTTGATAATGTAATACTAGTTAAGTCTGACAAGCTAGACAATAATCCATCAGGTAGCTGGGAGATGGCATTGCCCTCCACGTTGAATTCATCCATGTGTATGCAATTGCTTAGACTCTTAGGAATTGCAGTCAAACGATTGTATCTTAGGCCTAATCTAATGAGCGCTTGCAAGTTTCCTATCGAGTCTGGAATATCGAGCAACTCGTTGTGTTGAAGATCTAGAGTAGAGAGATTTACACAAAAACCTATTTCTGTCGGTAGATGCTCAAGGTGGTTATGTGAAACATCAAATGTGATCAAATTTACAAGTTTTCCTATCCCAGCAGGCAATTCTTTAATCTTATTTTCACGTAAGCTCAGCATGGTGAGATTGGTTAGAAGTCGAATCTCATCACCCACAACTCTGACTCGATTGAAACGAAGAAATAATGTAGTAAGAGAGCTTAGCTTGTACACAACGTCTGGTATTTCATTGAGCTTGTTGTGTCGAAGATCCAGAACTCTGATGGATTTGAGGGCTTCGAGAGCATCTGGAAGGCTGGTGAGGCTGTTTTCGCTCAAAGCCAATGTTTGTAAGTTCACGAGACATCCAATTTCAGATGGAAGAGTCACTAACTTATTTCCATACAAATAAAATTCTATGAGATGGGTCAGATCACGTACCGTGATGGGAAGATTTGTGATGTTAGACTTGCTCAAATCTAGCCTGGTGATTCCACCTTCTTTGCAACGCTGAAAGTCTTTGCCTACATCTAAGTCAGCTAGGATCGGTTTGTTTTTCTTAACAGTTGGTTTCGGCTTGTTGGATTCAGGATGCTTCACTGTGACAACCTTCGGTCGGGCACCGTCTCCAGCTCCCAGCGAACCAGTCGATAGCTTCTTCTCTTTAATACTTTCTTTAGGATCTTTAGGCGCTGTTATGGAACTACCACACGCTTGCTCGGAAGATTCAGGCATCGTTTTAAATAACCAGAAGGTCTACTCCGATGCCTTATCTGTTCCCTCTAGCCGTAAAATCAATTTAATGTGGGTGAATGCGAGTGAAGTTGCGCCGACCCTCGGCCAACATGAATATGGCGTCTGAAAGCCAGAATAGAACAGCTGATACGGAGGTGTCATGCAGAGTTTATTTGGGTCATAAAACTAGTACCTCAAATGATTAAATCTTCTCAGAGTTATTCAGAGAAACTTACTAAAATATTTAAGATTTTTAAATCCTAAAAGGAATATATTTTCACTGTATAAATTACAAATGTGCCAATTATAGATTACGCATCCACTGCGCAATCAAAATCGGAATCTTCGTGCAACCTTCTGTCGTTGGCTATACACACGCTCGACGTGCGGATACGTCGATAGGGTCTCCAATTATATCATAAAACAATTAGGAACTACGAAGTAACGAAGGTAATAGCAGGGCAACATCGTGAAAGAGCATTAAGTCTTTTAACTATGTGCAGCCATTTAAGTAACTATCTTTACGTCATTAGGTGATATATAACCGTAAGCATGGCAATTCTTAATTAAAACCCAGTTACTGACCTATTCGCACTGCTGTGCGATCTGTGAGGATGTTATACGTTTTACTGTGGTTTTACCTTTCAACTGTTATTCTGTTATTTTTGACAAAAACGAAAAATCTCGATTTGCAACTGTTGAATTGGGTCCATTCCAAAATCCACAGCCTTCATTATTGATCGTTTTCATTCAGCAAACAGGTTAAGATTTAATAATTTAGGCTCTTGTTTTAAAGGCCTTTCAAAGCGTTTGAAAGCGTTTGAAAGCGTTTAAATTGCTTTACCAATCGGCATTATAAGTCGTTTTTTAGCGAATTAGGGCTATTTTGAGCGTTTTGAAGCGTTTCAAAGCGTAAAAAGGCGCAATCAAGCTTTGAAAAGCGTTTGAAAGTGTTTAATAGGCTTTATGAAGCATTAAAAATAGTTTCGAAGACGTTTTTAAGCGTTTGTAAGCATTAAAAATGCGTTACAAGGCGTTTAAAAGCGTATGTAAGGCATTAAAAAGCTGTATTGAGTGTTATAAAGCGTATTAATGGCGTTCAATAGCTTTAATATGCGTTTCAAATCGATCTAGAGGCGTTTGAAAGCGTTTCAATGCGTTGTAAAGCGTATGTAAGGCATTAAAAAGCTGTATTGAGTGTTATAAAGCGTATTAATGGCGTTCAATAGCTTTAATATGCGTTTCAAATTGTTCTAGAGGCGTTAGAAAGCGTTCAAAAGCGTTTTCAAATCGTTTGAACCATTACAGAGGGTTTGAAAGGCGTTATAAGGCGTTTTAAGATGTTTAAAAGGGTGTAACAGACCAGCTTTGGGATTTCTTATGTGTTCCATTGTTGACTGCAGTAACCCAAAAGGCAAATCAAAAATTTCGACGATACTCCCAGAATTGGCCAATTTGTGATTTCGTACGATGTCTGACTTAGAATTCATGACATCTAATACATTTTAAAAGTCCTTAATCTTGCTAAAAAAGGTGAGAAAGGTGATTGGTAAGGAAATAATGTTAACCCTGCAAGTACAGGCCTAAGAAGACTTGGGTTTTGATGAATTCTCGATATTGGTTCATGAGGACAGAAGCGGTTTGTTATTACCTTTTCAATCAATTCTTTTACTTTCCATTTATCACTTTTCATCGCAACACTAGATTCACGGAATTGCAGAAACGGAAACGCAGAATTTATAAAATTGGCAAATTTCAGACCAAAAATTTACTTGGCTTGTTTGGCTAGGCCTTAAGATCAGTTTTCACATCTAAATCCCTACATCGAATCAGAAAATGTAATCTACAATCTAAGTCTATGCTGGTAGATGCTACAATGCTGCTATGCTACAATCTAACTAGTATATGTTACGAAACGTCGGGAAATTTAGTAGCCCTTTACTTAGCATTCAAAACCCAGTTCAAATAGTTTTTCTAAAAACTTGTGCTAAGGATAAATCAAGTAGACATGAGTCTAAAAACCATCATAAAGCATTTTAAATAATTTCTTTGTTCATGGCTCATGGAAAGAGGATTTAGTGTAGTTTCCAATCAGCGTTGGAAAGAAACCTCCCTGACCCCGAGACAAAGCTTGTTCAACGCCTTCCCCATGCTAGAGATAAAGCTTTTTCAACGCCTTCCCTGAGTTCGAGACAAAGCTTGCTCAACGCCTCCCTGACCCAAATTTACCAAATGACGAACATTTACCGAAACATCACCAAAAAACTCGTTAAGCTTATCTGAAAGTTTCGCGCTGGAACTCGCTAAAGTTTTTCACAGATTTTTTTATCACGATTTCTGAATCGAGTCGGAATGTCACAATTTTACGTGATTTGCTAATTTACCTGCTAAACATATTTAATGGACATATTTTTCGACCGGGGCCCCAGTGCCCCAGGGGCACCGGCCGTCTGGAGGCCCTGGCGGTATTTGCCGCCTGGCTGCCCTGGCCAGTCCGACACTGCTTCCAGCATCCCCGGATGATCTCCTATAAACACCGGCTTGTACTCCGGTCAATTGATTTAAAGCAAGCACAGAATAATGACAGATAGCAAAGATTATTGATGAATAAACAGACTGATTTAATGATTAGATAGAAAGCCAGCAAGTACCCAAACAAAACAAGCTGATCTGTCATCAGCTTAATAAGGGTTTGGATTGGGAGATGTTAGGCAGTTTCTACTTTCTAATTTGCACTGTAAACTTTGTTTGCCATCGAATGAAACAAGCATTTCATAAAACTTAAAAAATTCATATTTGTAGTTGAATAACTAATCCTCAATTCACGGCGTGTCAGGTTCTTGGCTATGTTTACTCCGAACATTCAGTGGTTGCTATAAAGCGAATATAGCCGAGTCGACGCTAGATTTTAAATCTAAATATCAGGGCCTCGAACCCGAACCCGAACCCGTAACCCGAAAAAACCGCAATTATGTGTGGAACCCGAACCAGAATCCGGAAAATTTGGAAACCCGAACCCGAACCCGAACCCGAACCCGAACCGGAACCTGTATTATTTCTCGGGTTTTTTCGGGTTTTTGCACATGTTGCGTTTTATTTAAAATTGTGCAGATATCCTTCCAGGAGAGATGCAAGATATTTTTGTTTAGCGGAACTTTATCAAACCTTTATCTTACCCACCTATGTTCTGTGGGTAATCACAATTACGCACCTTTACTTGTCTATGTACCTGACAGACGTCTCATTGCGCAGTCGGGCTCAAGAAAAATAAATATTTTATACGGTTTACATCGGTGACTGAGAAATCTTTTGAAATTTCAGCAGAAAACTCAACCTACAAGAGCTGTAACTTGTAAAGATAGCGTGGCTATCAGCGAACTCGTAGCTTCTCTTGAATATCAACAGTGGTTTCTACCAACAACTAGCTTTTATATCGCGCCGCTACCCTTTGTCGGGCAGCGTCGACAAAGCAATGCGACGGTATGGTATGGAACAAAAACAAAGACAAACTGGGTTGGTTATCGAGTGAATTGTTTATAGTTATGCATCGTCTTTAATTGAAGGCTTATCCGCTTATTTTGTTACAAATCAACCACTTTAATACCATTTCAAGGCAAATGGACAAAATGTTGGGAACTGGGAAGGGAATATCTTCTATTTTAAGAAGTAGCAAGTTTGCACTTGACCAACTTACAAGCAAATGTGTTGCTTGCTTTGGCTTGTTCGGTCAGTGCCAGTCTTGTTTCATTCGTCATAGGAGGTGGCCGTAATACGCTCTTGTGTTTTATGTACATTTTTGAATCATGGGGCGCAAACAAGAAAGCAAGATCAGGAAATATTTCAGTTATAGCTACGTCAAAAAGGAATCAAGTTGCAGAATTGACGGCTGTAACGTGATTATGAAGGTAAATTTGCAAATGTATTTATGAGTACATTGTATCGACTGTCGAGACCCAGTTTACAGTCTGCAGTTCGTATCTATTTCAAACCTATTTCGTAGGACATATTAGTTATTAGTATTATTAACCTTATTATATAAAAGCCTTAAATTGCGATGTTCAACTTTTTTAGTTTGTCTCTGGCTGCTGGCTGGGGTAACATTTTTTCTGTACATATTGATGGAAATTGCGAAATTTAGTTAAAAACGTGTGCAATTGGGTTATAATTGTTCAAAATTAAAATCTTAACACTATTGTGACACTTTGAGGGTGATTTGAAAGTGTTTTTTCGGTGAAATATTGATAATTGTGTTTGCATCGTGGCTGGCGAGGCGATTTAAAGCCATGTCTTACAGCTCGATTTTTATTTGATTCAAAACTTGTCTTTAAATGACCTACAGCATCTCGATAATACTGTTCATGCATGTCCATGGAAGTTGTTGAAGAAATTGAGCCCAAACGCTGTTATTTAAGCGCGTTTTACGTGAAATATAAATAATTTTGCAAAAAGTTTGACAGATGCATTCATTTGTTTGGTTTTTTGACCACTGCAGGGTGAACGAATTCTTCAACTTATCTTTGTGGTAGTGCATTCAGGATATTCAAACGTCAATGTCAATGTCAACGTCAATGTCAAATTCTTTTCAAAATCTCTAGAACTGAAGGGAAATAAATGACAGAACTGAAAAAAACTGAAATATTGTTGGTGTCTTGGCTAGCAAGATTGGCTAGCCCATATTGTAAAAGGTATTTCACAAGTTTCCACAATGCAGTGATCCCGAGTGACATAAGCGGCAAATTTCAAATTCAATAAATGGGGGTACTGTATGGTATTGCATGGTACTTTTAGTTGTGGTCCCATTTAAACCAAAATGCCCACTTTCTCAAAATCTAAAGCGGCCGTAGGCAGCGGGTACTGCTAGTAATCACTTAAAACTAGAATATTATGCCATAACTTGGTTGATATTTGTTATACTACCTAATCAAAATTAAACATCGATCCAAAAGTAACATTTTTATCCAGTACATTATTGCAAACATTTAAATGTCTATCACTTTACTGTTGGAAAAATATAATAAACAAAATTTGCGAAAACTATCGCTTGATCGAACTTAAACCCATACCTCTTTGGAAACCGATCCCAAGCAGACCGAAGGGGAAAAAACCTGAACCTGAACCTGAACCCAATCCAAGGGGCACAGCAAAACCATAAATACCGGCCACCAATGTTAACCGGGTTTATAAGCAAGATCACATTATTCAAATAATCCCTCAAAATAGCACCAAAATCACAATATGTAGAAATGTTTAATAAAACGGCTGCATGCGCCATCTACTAACATCAATCTGTACCATGTGATGGAGCTAGTGCAGCTGTTAGCCGGCAGAGTGCATCAGCTCCTAAACAATTTCAAATCTTCGTGACGGCTCGGCGCTCGGCTCACTACCGAGCTCAGCGGAAACTCAGATTGTTTCAGTGCGTCGCGACGCTTCAAGCTGACTAGGTCAGCTGGGCTCGCGCCAGGCCAGAGTTTGAAACCGGTACCACGTTGAAATCAAAGCGATCTTACATCCTTCTAGAACTATATTTATAATGTGTATTTCCATTAGATTCTTCTTTCTGTTTATCATTCACGAGTGTTTTAAATTCAGTTTTTTAGTCATAAGCTTTCGATCCGAACTGTCACTGCCGTGTGCTCGATTTATTCATATGTTTAAGCGTTGTTATTCTGGGAAGCAAATGCCACTTGGCCGTGATATTGCGAACATTAAATTCAGTGGCTAACTTTGGAAGACTTTGCGGCCGTACTGCTCTAAATGAACCACGTGCTAAAACATTACTCTCCTTGCTCATATCGTATGTTGCCAGGGTTACAAACTGAAGCAACTTTGCTGTGTTAAACTATCAGTGAGATGTCGGGTTCACTGGATGTGCTGATTACATGCATCGGACAATGACTGGTGCGGCGTCATTCAATTGAGTTCATTTATCAAGGTTTGTTTTTATTAAATTTCTCTTCATTTCATTGCTCTGTCTACAATTGTAACTATCGGTAACAAAGCTTATCAAAGGTTGGGGTTGAGTCTGGCATTACTCAAGCATTCAACCCAAAAACAATGTCTTCTAGTTTTGTCTCGTAGCGCTTTTAAGCCCCACAGAAAGTTTCATTTTGGGATTCGTACTAGTTTACTTGAGATCAGCTGGCTGGATCCTATGCTTTATCCACGTTATATGAGATCAGCTGGCTGGATCCTATGCTCTATCCATGTTACTTGAGATCAGCTGGCTGGATCCTATGTTCAATCCACGTTATATGAGATCAGCTGGCTGGATCCTATGTTCTATCCAGGTTATTTGAGATCAGCTGGCTGGATCCTATGCTCTATCCAGGTTATTTGAGATCAGCTGGCAGGATCCTGTGCTCTATACAGGTTATTTGAGATCAGCTAGCTGGATCCTATGTTCTATCCACGTTATTTGAGATCAGCTGGCCGGATCCTATGGTCTATCTAGGTTATTTAAGATCAGCTGACTGGATCCTATGCTCTATCCAGGTTATTTGAGATCAGCTGACTGAATCCCATGCTCTATCCATGATATTAAAGATCAGCTGACTGGATCCTATGCTCTATCCAGGTTATTTCAGATCAGCTGGCTGGATGCTATGTTCTATCCACGTTATTTGAGATCAGCTGGCCGGATCCTATGGTCTATCTAGGTTATCTAGGATCAGCTGACTGGATCCTATGCTCTATCCAGGTTATTTGAGATCAGCTGACTGAATCCCATGCTCTATCCATGATATTTAAGATCAGCTGGCTGGATCCTATGCTCTATCCAGGTTATTTGAGATCAGCTGACTGGATCCTATGTTCTATCCACGTTATTTGAGATCAGCTGGCCGGATCCTATTGTCTATCTAGGTTATTTGAGATCAGCTGGCTGGATCCTATGTTCTATCCATGTTATTTGAGATCAGCTGGCTGTATCAGCTGATACTTGATTGAGATGATCTAAGAAATGTTGCTATCGGTTCTTGTTGGTGCCAACATGTGCAGAGATGTGTCAGCTTTCAGCTGTGGTATTGGTGAAAATAATCTAATGCTTTCTTTTATTGATTTGCTTGTAGGCGTGTGCAGGATGCTGGATGCAGGATGGTGGACCCAGGATGCAGGGGAGTCAACAATGGCCGCCACGTGTTGCTGCTTGAAGACAAGGTACGTGGACATCCTTTATACAAACTCATTTCATGCCCGACACGACTCCACGGCATGCAGTATAGCCGTCAAGTTAGTTGCTAGTAGGCGCTGGTTAGCACTATGGAAACATATAATGCTAGAATATGATCGTAGTGAATCTGAAAGAACTGAGCCAATGTTAAATGCAACCAATGTTGAACTAAAACAATTTTTTTAGCTTCACTCCTCTTTAACCTCGATGATTTCCCAAGGACCAGTGTATACAACTCGCCAAACAGTTCTGTGGTCACCCTTTCAATACCTACCCTAGCCAGTGTTGCTTAACATTCATCCATCCAACCTCTCTCCCAAACAGAACTGGTCATGTGTATAATGGTCACCCATGCAATACCTGACCCAGCGCAATGTTGCTTAACTTGCATCCCTCCAACCTCTCTCCTGAACAGAACTGGTCATGTGTATGATGGTCACCCATGCAATACCTGACCCAGCGCAGTGTTGCTTAACTTGCATCCCTCCAACCTCTCTCCTGAACAGAACTGGTCATGTGTATGATGGTCACCCATCCGATACCTGACCCAGCGCAGTGTTGCTTAACTTGCATCCCTCCAACCTCTCTCCTGAACAGAACTGGTCATGTGTATGATGGTCACCCATCCAATACCTGACCCAGCGCAGTGTTGCTTAACTTTCATCCCTCCAACCTCTCTCCTGAACAGAACTGGTCATGTGTATGATGGTCACCCATCCAATACCTGACCCAGCGCAGTGTTGCTTAACTTGCATCCCTCCAACCTCTCTCCCAAACAGAACTGGTCATGTGTATGATGGTCACCCATCCGATACCTGACCCAGCGCAGTGTTGCTTAACTTGCATCCCTCCAACCTCTCTCCCGAACAGAACTGGTCATGTGTATGATGGTCACCCATCCAATACCTGACCCAGCGCAGTGTTGCTTAACTTTCATCCCTCCAACCTCTCTCCCAAACAGAACTGGTCATGTGTATGATGGTCACCCATCCAATACCTGACCCAGCGCAGTGTTGCTTAACTTGCATCCCTCCAACCTCTCTCCCAAACAGAACTGGTCATGTGTATGATGGTCACCCATCCAATACCTGACCCAGCGCAGTGTTGCTTAACTTTCATCCCTCCAACCTCTCTCCCGAACAGAACTGGTCATGTGTATGATGGTCACCCATCCAATACCTGACCCAGCGCAGTGTTGCTTAACTTTCATCCCTCCAACCTCTCTCCCAAACAGAACTGGTCATGTGTATGATGGTCACCCATGCAATACCTAACCTAGCCATTGTTGTTAAACATTGTTGTTTCAACAAACGTACTGTTTTATTGAGGCACAGAGTTCCACAAAGTCGTGAACACTCACCTTATAAAAGTGCATTTCTCCTTCAGTCTAAAACAAAAGACATGTGGTGCCTACAATTAAAGAAGGAGAATTCCAATTTTACAACATAATAATTTATAACAAAAACTTGCACTGGGAATATTTACCTCAGAGAATCAGCAACTTCACGATGAACAGTCTTATCTCGCTGACCTCGTGATTGGATGCACGTTCGCGGGGTAAATCGGGTGCCCTTATTGGCTTAATTTGAAATATGTCTTTGCTGTTTTTAGTCGGCTTATCAATAATATTTTGTCAGCGTAGTTATCACGTCAGCAGCAGATGAATAATAATAATAATAATGTTTTTTTATTCCGGGAACAAAATATACATACAAATAAACAGAAATATTGTTATCGAATAAGTCAGTTATAGTTATATTGTAGGATTTGAATAAAATGTTTACAGGATGACAGTAATTCAATAACATTTTTAGTGGCAGACGACCTTATGGGTGCGGTATTCTTCAAGGGAGTATGGGCAAAGCTTACAGAGGAATTCCTTCAGGTCGTTTTTGAATTGACTCGTATCTCATTTGTTTTTCAACGCCAGAGGGAGGTCGTTGAAGAGAAACTGCCCCTGAAAGAGTGGGCTTTTTTCGTAGGTGTGCATGTTGTGGCTGGGTCGAGCGAAGTGCGTCCTATTTCTGGTTTCTTTTGATTCCGGATATGGCGTTGGGAGCAGTGTGTTGTTTATTGTAGCGAACATGATGGTATGATAGATGAATAGTCCATGGAGAGTCAGTCATTTCTTCTCGGTGAATATTGGTCTACAGGTCGCTCTGTACAAGGCCCCTGCTAGAGCTCTTATTATCGCTTTGGCTATTTGAAGACTCTTGCTGTCTGTGGCGCTGCACCCCAGAACATTATTCCTTATGAGAGGTGTGAATTGACGTAGGAGTGATATGCAGTTATTACTGAGGGCGGGTTTGCTATTTTCCGAAGGTGGTGTAGGAGATATGGCGCCGAGGCGATCTTCTTCATGACATGTGTGATGTGGTCTGTCCAGTTCAGAGTGTCGTTAATTATTATGCCCAAGAATTTGGTCTCAGAGGATGTCTGCAGGCATTTCCCCCGAAGTTTGATAAGTGAACTACTGTCAATGATAGTGTGTGGTAGGTGGAATTGCAGGCATAGAGATACATAATGATATCGAAAATATTAAACCATCTAATGATATAATTATCATGCCCCACTGACGAACATACGGAAACATATTTTAAATCCATCACATATAACATTCCTATGTAAAGAACGAAATATATTCCTGCAAACATTATGCAAAGAGTTTGTAGTGACGGCAAAACCAGCCTGAACCTACCTAAATTAAACACATTTGTAGACTAACTTTAATAATAATAATAATAATAATAATAATATCGGTTTATTATCATTTTGGTCAGGTGACATGTGACAGTCGGATACAAATGCGGTTTAACATCATTTGCAGTTTAAAAATTCTTGTATAGAGTAAAAACATTTGTCGATAAGATAAAATTTCACATTGCTTTGAAAATCCTAGTCATTATTTGTAGATTTTAAAAGGATTTCCCGCGGCAGAGCGTTAAAAAGTGTTCTACCCTCTTCCAATGGTCCCTTCGATACCTCTGCAGTGGTTCGGGTTAGCAGGCCAATGCTGCGGCCGGTGCCCTTGACAAGAAGATGCCTAGAATTAAAAACATATAGGATTGTACAGTATATGTATAAACAGGGGAGAGTCATTATTTGAAATTTCTTAAAATGTGGTCGGCACGAGTCCTTATAAAACACCACGGCGCAGGGGTCGTGGCTGGCTCCTGCCATAAATCTAATTGCTTTTTTCTGTAGGACGAAGAGTCTCTTCGAATGTCTGGAGGCCCCAATGCTTTTTAATGTAACACTTGCTGATTTGTTTGAGAGATTTTGGATTATTGAGTGATTTAAATAAATCGGTGCCGGGATCACGCATGCATCCGTACGTTCAAAAAGCTATAATTAAAAAGCTAAATCAAATTTAAAAATATATAAGTATGATATGTTTTTACTTCAAAATATGCCTCGGCTGCAGACAAGTCGGATTGTCCATCCTTAGCCTTAGCCTTAGCCATTTACTGGTACAATTTGAAGCCGGTAGATGAGACGTACCTGTTAAGGCAGAATATCACTTTATTGAAATCGTGCACTTCTTTTAGCCAGCCTCTTATCAAGCTCGGATATCGACTTTAACGGCGGGGATCTGAAGTCTTTATAGTTGAAATATGTTTCCAGTTTTTGAATTGTTCGTGTTCGTGCACTTTTGCTACTTCACCCATGAATTACAGGGGTAGTCTTTCTGTTTGATCTTAACGAGTGCCGTCCGTGCAAACATTCTGTAACATGTGCATGAAACTCACTTCGATGTAAGAGATTGCAGACGTGTTAAATGTAAGAAAGTCTTTCTGGCTGGAGAAATTTACAGCAGGCCACGAAAATAATTATCATTGGTGTAAAGTTTAAAAACGATATTCTATCGCTTGCAACCTCTGGCGTATAACGCAGCTCCAGCTTGGTCCTGCACCAGCGAAATCTTGCCTGTGATGTTACTGAGTGTCTGGTAGATACTGTGTTTTTCAATACGTATCGCTTTGTCTTCAGCTAACTAAAGTCTAGTGGTCAAACTAGCACCGAGACTGGTTGCAAGGTAAAATTCAGATTCTATAGAAGTCAAATCTAGACATACTACATGGAGTACTCCAACGAGATTGCTTTACTCTCATTGCACGCAGAGCTGCTAGCAATTGATGGATCTTATTGCTTGCCATGCAGAAAAGTTTTTATTATATCGCTTCTATACGTTTGTTATAACGTTCCGAGTGGAACTAAAAATATTGATATTGACTCGCGTTTACTGCATGTGTATTCCAGTCAAGTGCCCCCCAACTGCAACTAGCTCACAACACGTGGCACAGAAACGCAATGCCAGAAGCAGTCGATTCATTTTTCCCCTTAAGTTGTTGGGATTTCCATTGCCATGAAATCAAACAGTTGCAATACTGTTTGCTTTCCATTGTTGGCGGAAACGAACGAAGCACTCTTTCTCGGGCCATTTCTACAAGGCCGAGGACGTACATGACATTGTTCTCTAACAGCTCACCAGCTTCATCCTATTATTCGTCTGTGAAGATAGATCTGTCAGGCACAAGTTCTTGTCTCATTGGCTTTGGATGGCTGGAGACTGCCCAAATATTGTTAGTGGTTGGTGGTGGACTTGGCTTCGGAGAAAATAGCAAGGGTTACTAAAGACAGACCCAATATTTCATGTCATTTAATGAAGAGTGAAATTAATCTCGGATTTTGCTCCCGAAAATGTTTAGTACTTCTCGCTCCCTATTATCGGTATTGTCGGTGGAATATACATAAATAAATTGCACCTGTCAGCCTGCACGGCCCGTTGGCTGCATTTAAATAAAACAATTGAGCATTGGCGATTTAATATTGTCTCCGTGGCCACAGTTGCTGGGCTCGGTTTCAACATTGGTTCAATATAATTTGATGTACATCGAAATATAAAAATGAAATAAGGTGTTCATGTGCAGTCGTTAAATCGGAGAATTTTTACTTCTGCACAAATAGAGCCGCTTTAGTCTTTATGGATCCTAATCATTCTAAAATGTATTAAAATTAACCTCCGGGGTTCCTGACACAAAATTCGTGTTCGTGTATTCGGTGCAATGTAACGCAATTCTTACGAGTTTGGGCTGGCTAGAGTATAATGTGTTTCATGACCGTCATTCGTACAGATTACAGGCCCATACAACCTCAACAATTTCCTTTGATGGCAGCTGCTTCAAATCAAGTGTGCGACGTGGCCGAGTCGCGTGGCCGATGTTGAATGTGCTACGGAATAGGTACACTTGGTCGAGGAAATGATACATTTGGTTAAAAAAATGGAAATAATCTTACTATCGTCTTGCCAAAATGTGTATAATTTACATGACAAAGCCTTGTCCCTTATAAAGCCTGTTCGCCTTGTGATGGAAATCTTGCCTTGTGACGAGTTGCTTGGTCTGGTGGTGTCATCAAGGTGTAATCGATTTAGTGTTTCTCTCTGGCCACTGCTGTTGACTTGGTCAACGCTGTAGTTCAGATCTGCACCGGCAGACTGGTTAGTTGCCATCGTATTAATCAGGAACCACTGAGATAAACGGTATATAATGCGCTTGTAAGTCTTCTAGCTGTAGTATTGTTAATTTTTCTGCCCTCTTCTGGCAGGTGTGGTACTCGATATTTGATTCAGCAAGGAAAACTGTAACTGTTCTTAACGCGTATCATGCCAATCCCCACTCCGCTGTTGCCATATGTAGGACGTGGATCTACTTCAGGCTGTTGCCATATTAATATTAGTCGAGTTTCAGTTCTCAAAGCGAGAGGACGTTCATTTCGCAAGCTCCTGGTTTTATCCAGTTGCGAAGTCGAACTATTCTACCCACTTGTATCTTGCCTCTCATTCCACTGCTAGAATTCAGTCTAGCCATTGAGCTTATTATATCATGTTGTAAACACTACCAGGCTTATCGCACTCGAAGGATTATTATTTATCAAGTAATTCCCCAACCATTGCAACAACAACAAAAATCCTACTAAATCGGGAGTTTCATTATTTTCTTGATATCATTGAGTTCGTGATAACATCCAGATTTCAAATCAATTTCAATCGATTTTCTAGCACAAGAAATGCGGAACGCCAAGTGCGTTCGCGCGCTGCGAAATAATGATTTCTCGTATCCTTGCAATGAGTCATCGCTATTCGCTAAGCCTTCTTATCGCAGGACTCATGTTTTCATTGCTCTGCGCTTGAAGCGAGGCAATACAATACTCAGCAAAATTCTTAGAGGAGATAAAAATTAATACATTTAAAATCGATTGATTTCTTGATTTCAATTATTTGGTGATTACTATCGTAACTGCATCGACTCGTAACTGATGATCGTTTTTTGAACGAACTTCAGAGTCAATTTTGACCGAGGAATAAAAAACCTCGTGAGATGCCGCTGGTAAAAATGTCCAGAATCTTACGCACATTCCAATGCGGTAAAATCCAATCTCTCTATTTAGCACTCAACGCAATCGCAAGAACTTTTATTCGTGCGAAAGAAATGTACGCGTTAAAATTTGCGTACATTACACAGAGTATGGAGCACCACTCATAATAGAGATAAATTCGCATCATATAAGATTTTCAGCCGTGATTGTCCCCTCACGGACACACTCGTGGGCTATAGAAAGTAACGTATGAAGGGAACTAGGACAAGTTCGACGTTGAAAAAATGCACAATTATATGTTTGAATCCGTTGTTGATGGCAAGCCGCATGCACTAATTTGGCGTCATAGTTGGGAAAGGATCTTTTAAAAGGACTTTTTTCAGTGATCTCCGATCTGATCGCGATCTTTTTTGTATCTCACGATCTTTTAATGCGATTGCAATCGGATTGTCCACGATCTTTTGAAAAGATCGTTTTAAAAGATCAAGGTCGTTTGCACAGTCGTTTCTTTTTTGGTGTTTGTTGTTGTACAACACTTGACAATTGAAATTTGAATGTGGCAAATGGAAATATTTTCCATGGCTTTCAGTTTCCTTCAAAGACTTGAAAGCGTTTCCAGGATTCCAATCAGTTATTAGTTTTACTTTAATTAGTTTTATTAATGCGTGTAAATGCTGCCTAGTTTGTCACTTTTTTCACTTTGCACTGGACACAAATTGCAACTACCTGCAGTTGCAAACTTACTCGAACACTTTCGCAACTCACGAGGAACCGACAACAGTAGGTACAACCAAAGATACAGTGTTCAATGAACGAATAGTTGGCACATACTGAACACATACACGTCTAACTGCTCCCGCTCCTTCGCAAAATAATGGCAAAATAATAATGAGGAATTGAAGTCTGGTAGGCATATCATACTTGTTACACATTCTGAAATCGCGTGCTATGTTTATAAATCTCAGCTCATTCATAGGGAATTTAAAAAATTCCAGTCGAGGATTACAGCGATAAGACCACTAGCAGACTCTCTTGCCTCATGAAAGCGTGCAAGGTCGCGCTCGAAGTAGCTGGCATCGGATGCTAGCGGGCACTAGCATCAGCCTGTATGTATGCAATATGCAATGTTTCCAGGTTCGAAGAGCCCAAAAAGTAGTGCCTCGCAAGCACTTACCTTGTACAACACAGAACCTACATCGTTTGACCGATCGCGATGAAACACACATATTTGAAATCTGCATACTTAAGGCTTTAAGACATTCTTTTCATTAGTTCAATGGATCACTTTTTGTGCAACTGATGATCTGTTTAAAACCAGGAACTTTTAGAGATTAATAAAAGAGTTTTTGAAAATTGATATCTCAATCAATTTTTTAGCTGTGACTACCAAAATTGTTTGTCTAAGAAAAGCAAGTTCAGGCACTACGGGAAAAAATCGCGGACTCTTTAACTCATATTTTTGCGGTGCTGCCTTGTACAAAGGATTTGATTTTTAATTTGCCCGGAAAACTCACCAATTTTCCGGCACTTATTTTTCCTTGTCATTAACATAATACAAACACTATATACCCGTTTGGGACCCATTTTTAACGATTTTACCCGCGGGAATGATGGGCCTTAAACCATTCGCATATCCAGTTATCAGCCGTTTGGTTTAAAAAAGGCCGATATCAGTGCCAAGACCCGCTAGATTGTTAGCTATCTCCATGAAGTTATTGTCTACTCTGGTGAAACAGCCATGGAAAACAAACGGGGAAAAGTACAAATGATCGGCGAATAGGGCGAGAAATTATTTATAATAAAGTAAAAAGTGTTCAAACAATTAAAAACGATTTAATTGTTGTATATTTTTTAAAACGTTTACTTATTTCATGTGTTAAATTGGTCGCAAATGGATTCAAATACGAAGCTTGTCTTTAGCCGAGCGACTTTCGACGCGTTGCAATGGTGATTATTCTTATTCTTGATGATCTGGTGTTAAATCTTGAGGCATCTCGAGATTTCTATGTGATTGCATTATCATTGGTCAGGACTCGTGTCCTGGGGCTGTTGCAAGTCGCTTGGGTTGGCGACGATCCTCGCCTGATCTGTTTAAGCTGGTAACTTCGCGCTTCTGGTTTTGTGTCGTGAACCACTGTGGCCAGAAACCGAGATGCTGTCCGCGACGTGCACTGAAGTGTCGCTTGAAAAAAGTCACTGGTTGGGTCGCCCGCGTCAGGCACAGTGCCGTCCTAAATGGTGGCGATCTGGATCAGTCCCGAACTGGGACATCTTTTGTAGGATCTAGTTTCATTCTATTGTGCTAACTAGAGTATTTGTGGGAGTAAACTGGGAGCTCGTTTGAAGGGCTAAAGGAACCGAAAGCCTGGGAACTTTTGGCAGGAGAAAAAACTATGGATTAAAAGAGATGCATTGCGGGGCAGCGCTTCCGTAAAAGAGGCCAACGCCGTAAAGAACGCCAACGACGCACCAAACCTTTGCAAACGACGCAATGTCGCTTCGGCCAAGATGCCATGCGAAAAATGAGGAACACGGGCTTAAAGACGGGCACTAGGAACGGGGGACGGGATCGTATGCTGACGAAAGTGATTGTCCTGAAAAATTGCAGAGCTAACTGGAAAGTTTGCGACTCCAGCTTTGGCTCGCAAGTGCAGCGTTTTCATAAATTTTAATTTATTTACACTTTATTTCCTAAGCATTTTCTTAGTACCCACTCTTGGTTGTCGACCGGGTATTATAGGCTTTGGAAAGTGCATCTGACCAAACTCCCTCGACATCAACAGCGGCTGTCAGGCAGCGGATACTGCTAGTTGACATACTACTAGTTTCCATGGTAAAAAAATAAAACAGCGGTTTGCTTCTATATGAAACACCTCAGCTCTTGAGTTATAACTTGCTCCCGCTAATATTCTGATGGCACTTTTCTGAACTTCATTCTTGCTTTGAACGGTGCTACGTGTAGATTGTTTGCAGTCATATTTCCCGTACCGAGCCCGGTACTACCTAGTTGTCATTTTTGTGACATTTTCTTTCGGGTTAATTCCATTATTTACTTACTGCATTCATCAGCCAAGAGGGCCTTGGGTCTTTTGTATCTTTTTTTCTCTTGGCACTAGGAAATTGCCATCTTATGAGACCATTTGGGGCCTTTTCAAGTGAATTTGGCTTGTTTCATTGTCCTGTAGAGGGCAATGTCAAGTTGTCTATGTATTTCTGTATTTCTAAAATACCAGGGTGACTTGGTACCGCGTTGTGTCAGCTAGCTAAGTTGTGTATAGTTTGTAAACCTTTCAATGTTGTTTTAGATAAGTCGCCCCAGACAGCACTGGCATATGTCATCGGTATGATAAATGTTCTGTAGAAAGTCGATCCATTTCATCGGTTGACGAGATTTATTTTCTTCTGTTATTTTGTCAATTTTTTTGGGCTCCTGGAGCGTCCTGCTGGCTGTCAACGAGCCTGCACAACTCGTTCTGTCTTGCCTTGTTAGGCAATAAATACTACCGGACCCGCCACCGCGGTGGCCACTTTGTTCTATTTGCTCGACCCAGCAACATCTTCAGTCACATGTTAAATCGTCGGGAGCTTGCTGGTAATTATTTCGCTGCACCGACATTAGGTTCCGGTCGTCAATATATTCACTTTACACTGAAACAGCTTTTCCTCATTTCGATCGCTCATGCAGCTGTTGTTGCTGCAGCCGATTTTTCTTCTTGTGTTTGTGTTTTTAATTGTGTTTGCAGTTCCTGCTTCTGCATCTGGGACTTGTCCCGTGCGTGGATTGGGATAATGCCTACTATTCATTGCGAATTTCCACTGTAAATATTTGTTGAGTTTGTGGCACACTTACCGTTTATGTCCGTCGCAAGACCATTTTACCCTTTCTTTATGTCAATGAGCTTGTGGCAAATATTGCTATCTAGCAAGCAGCAAATCAAAATCTACCACAAATCACAAATTGTGTGCTAGCTAGTAATTAATTAAGCATATTTATTGTTGAGCTAAATAATTTCAAAAGATAACTTGAATCGATATTTTAAAAAAATTCAGATATAATCAAAACTCCGTTATTTCTGGTTTCTTATTTATTTTATAATACCATTAAAAATAGTTTATTCAGTTAAACAAGTACATGTCGTAGAATGTGTCATTTCGACCTTTCCTCTTTCGAGGGCGCCGTCGTTGGCAAATTCATTCGAGGACGCCGTCGTTGGCAAATTCATTCGAGGGAGCCGTCGTTGGCAAATTCATTCGAGGACGCCGTCGTTGGCAAATTCATTCGAGGGAGCCGTCGTTGGCAAATTCATTCGAGGGCGCCGTCGTTGGCAAATTCATTAGCGAAAATATAATATAAAAATATTTCGTTAGCGAAGCTTACTATAATCAAACCGATTCTGAAAAAAGGGGCTACCTCAGAGATGCAGAACTACCGGCCAATAGCACTCATAACAAATTTTGCAAAAATTTTTGAGAAAGCTTTTCTTGTCAGACTAAATGAGTATGTAGAAAATAATAGAATTATAGACGAAGTACAACACGGATTCAGGAAGGGACGCTCAACAAATACAGCAATTGTCAGTATGATAAGGCAAATCACTGATGCACTAGAAAATAAAAAAGCAATCGCAACAATCATGTGCGATCTATCGAAAGCCTTTGATTCAATAAATCACAAGATACTTCTAGAAAAATTAAAAGGATACGGCATAGTAGGCACGACAGGGGAATGGATCGAGTCATACCTGACGGGGCGAAAGCAACGAGTGTCGATAAACTCTAATAATGGCTGTGTGCTATCGGATTTAGAGGATATTAAAACCGGAGTCCCGCAAGGCGCCCCACTAGCGGCAATTCTCTTTAGTTTATACGTAAATGACCTCCCCAATTATATCAGAGATGACAACCGGAAAGCAATTCTATTCGCAGACGACACAAGCATTTTATTGACCGCTGACGATGATAACACATTAATAAAAAACGTAAACAGCACACTTATAGACTTGAACGAATGGTTCGTACCAAACAAGCTGAAACTAAACTGTCAAAAAACAAACATCATAGTGTTCAAAAACAAAGGAAAAATGACAGTGTCGTCAAGCAAGAAATTAAATGCAAAAGTAGTGTACCAAAGCCCTTTCCTTGGAATACAAATAGATGGTAATTTAAAATGGAAGGCACACATCAACATCCTAAGCAAAAAGTTAGCCACAGCATCCTTCATGTTACAAAGACTATCTCATCAAGTTAGCAAAAATACACTAAAATTAATGTATCACGCATATATACAGTCGAAATTAAATTATGGGATAATGGTATGGGGAATATCAGCCGAGTCCAACAAAATATTCATTAAACAAAAAAGGGCAATAAGAATACTTGGAAAAATCATGAAAAGAGGCACATGCAGAAAAGCGTTCAAAGACCTTAACATACTGACATTACCTTCCCTTTATATACTAGAGACAATTTTATATGTTAGAGACAACCCGACCATGTTTCAAGAAAACAAAAATATTCACAATAAAAATACTAGAAAAAAAGACGATATACGACAAAAAAAAAGCTTGTTAGAAATAGGGAGAAAGAATGTAACATTTATGGGACCAATTTTATACAATAAATTACCCCGCAAGATAAAGGAAAAAACAATTAGCATGGAAAGCTTTAAAGGAATGGTCAAAGATTTTTTAATTCAACATTCGTTTTACACTATCTTAGAATATACTAGTCTGAATGGTTGCGATTGTAAATATTGTGTGAAAGAACAAAAATGATCAATGTACAAATTTTAATTAGCAATTGACAATTTCCAAAGCCTGTTTTTACTGTTTTATGTGACAACGATCATGGCATGTAATCATTTTTTACAATGGAAAATAAACAATAAACAAACAAACAAAACAAACATTCGAGGGAGCCGTCGTTGGCAAATTCATTCGAGGGAGCCGTCGTTGGCAAATTCATTCGAGGGAGCTGTCGTTGGCAAATTCATTCGAGGGCGCCGTCGTTGGCAAATTCATTCGAGGGAGCTGGTTCTCAGCGTGGTGTGCCCGTCCCTGCAGGGTACATAACACCTCTGTAGCAACGCCGTCATGGAGTTGGCAACTCAATCCAATATCTTGGGCTTCTTCTTGCCTGTTTTCTTTTGCATATTAATCAGGGCTGGGTTCTTCCTCTTATCTATTTACTTTATTTTTGTTACTCGCTAGTGATGTATCGACAACTGTTCTTTCGGGCTCGCTGCTTGCATCGGCGTCCAATTTGCCATGTTTTATTCTCTTGAAGCTCTAGCCTTATGTCAAAACTTGCGACAATTGGCTCTGGTCAGCATCAGACACGGCCATCGGTAGCTAAAATCATCAAGAGTAATAACAAAAATGTCTGTCAGCAAGAGTAAATGCAAGCCATGCAGCAAGTTCTGCAGAAAATTGCGAATTTACGAGCGTCTGTCTCCTTCTCGGGCAACAAAGTGGAACAGTTTTGCTGTATTTCATTACTATGTATATACTATGTATACGTGGATTGCTTTAAAAATGTATCTGGTGAAGTTTAACTGGGAAATTCTTGCAGTGCAGATTACCGCATTAGTGGGTCGCAACATATCGTTTAGAAATAAGCACCGGCAGAATAAAAATTACTTTTTGGAGGAAAATATCTAGAAGAAATGAAACTGCCGATCGATTTGACTTGGAAACGTTTGTTTGATGAGGGTTTTGCCGAAGATGGCGTCGAGACGTTGTCAATCATAGGTTGGCGTCATTGGTCAATTCGGAAACATAGTTTAGTGCTGCCAGCGAGCAGACCGACTCGATGCATTTTTATTTTATTTATCTGTATCTGCATTAATCATTGTCATATAATAGAAAATATCTGGAATAATATTTCTATAAGTGCATTTTAATATTTACATTTTTTCAAACTCATTTAAAGATTAAAATAATATTATTTAAGAGGAACTCCTTTACCGAGCGCTTTGAGTGTGCGCGAGTCACATTGAGTTTGTTCAGAATTGCAGCTCCCCGATGAAGAAAATCTTTTCGGTATTCTTCAGGTGATGAGAAGGGTTGTCGAGCTTCTTCAACCCGCGTGTTGAAGTATTCATGAATTGAGCTTGTAGCTTAAAATGATTGGTGGTTGTCCCATGCAAATTGGGCACAGAATGGCGACTGCCCAGAGCAGCCAAATCTCGAGCGTTTTTATTTCGAAGCTTTAAAATGAATTCAGTACCGGACGATCCATCCCAGAACACAACAACGCATTGCAGGACTGCATGGAATTGTGCGAAGTAGATGTGAGACGAAGCTAGCTATTTGTATAACATAGCTACGTGATAATCCCTCTTGAGCTGGTGACCAATAACAACACCTAAACATCTGGCATGACCGGACATCGCAACCGTAGTGCTTTGAGGATTCTGAGGGCATTTGAATGAAAAAATCGGTGCCAAAGTTTTCTCATAGTTCATGGGCTTCAACCATTTGTCAAGCTGTTCCTTCGCAGATGTCATCTTGCTATGAAGGATGTAGATTCAACCACTATTGTCGTTTCATCAGCGTATTGCACAACTGTCCCACTATTCGCAAGGCAGTCAGCGAGATCGTTCACGTAGACATTAAAAAGGGCAGCCGCATGGATAAAACCCTTGCTTGATAGATGCCCACTCTGTCCCTTCTGCACGTACTCGCTGCTTTCTGTCAGAAATTTGTGACCCAATCCAGTCGACGGCGGCGTCATCAGCTCCATATATCTTGATCTTGGCTACCAACAGCACATGGTCCATCATTTCGAACGCCTCGTTCAAATCGCACATAACGTTCTATCTCTCCAATGCCTGGCCAATTGTATTCAAGAGTTTGAAAATCGCTGTGGTAGTGGAGCGGTTAGGTAAAATGCCATTTCCCTCCGAGATCCGTTGGGAGACTGAGAAGTGCTAATTTCTCATGGACTTTCGAGAAGGACGAGATAAGAGACACTGGCCGGTTGTTATTACTTACCGATTTATCTACATTTTTTTTAGTGGAGGCCGTAATATTAGAGGCATACTTCATGCGGTCTGGAAATACGGCTCTAGTAAAAGGATAATTAATTACGCACGCTAGTGGTTCAGCGATCCTCGTTCCATCCAGCTGACATCTTCAGCTTGAACTTGGCCAGTGCTGCACAAAAATCGTTTGCCGACACCGGAGGGAAGTGAAGAGCATCATTAAATTCTCGCGTTGGTAGCCTGCGAAGGCATTGAGAATTGGCATCGATGATGTAGCCCATTATGCTACTATAGAGCGCTGTGGAAACTTCTTGTGGTTCAGAGATAATAATATCCCCAATCTTCAGCGAGATTTCGTCCGTCTCAATCACGCTCTTGGTTAGTTCCCTAAATCCACGTCATCACCTGTTTGTTAGGAGCAGCATCTATCGGTTCTTCGTGGTGATATTTCATGGCACGCTCCAAGTCCTTTCTGAGCGTCTTCTTCATGTCAACCAGCTTCTCCCTTCCGTCTTCAGCTCCTGCGTTTACTCTTATGTTAAGGTCCCGTTTGATCTTGCAATCCAGACGAAGCCTTCCAGTCATCCACGCTTTGGTCATTGCGTCCTGCTTTGGCCGAAAAGCTTTCGGGGAAAAGTGTTTTTCGAAAAGTAAAAGGAAAATATTAAGAAAAATCTTATACATTTGGTTAGCGTCGCTTGTTTCGTAAACTGATGTCCAGTTTGTGCAGCTAAAGTATGCTTCTTTCGTCAAAACATCTTCGTGCTCATTTTCTACACTAGGTAAATCCAGCACCTGACCGCACTGATCGGATAATCCCGGGTCCAGGTTCCCTACCTGGATCAAAATTGGACGTAAATAAAGCAAATCGCAGATCCAAGATCCCCCTGAGGTCTTCTGATCCCGTAGTGTAGGATGCTGAAGTCAGCTGATCTCGCCGTCTCTTCCAGTTCTGAGCTGAATTAGTAAGCTTTCTAGGTGTGTCAGGAACTCGTCAATCCAGCCAGGATCAGGTGGTCTGTAGGCTGTGACTACTGCAACTTTCGTAAGGGTAAATATTTTAATCATACACTCTTCGAGAGATCCCACGTTCGGATCCAGGTTTGCGTCTTGTGCGTCAATCGGTGATCATCGCAAAATATACACTAACACCTCCGCTCTGTTTTTTTCAGCCTATAGTGGCATGCCACTAGATGAAAACCGTTGATAAGGATCACTCCCTTCTGTCCTGGTCCCAACCAAGATTCAGAAACACATAATACCTGAACACTAACTGTCAACGAGTCCAGGAAAACTTTTAGTTCTTCTTCTTTCTTATCTAGGCTTCTTTCATTGATGTGGAAAAGACTTGGTGTAGAAGTAGTCTTCAATTTCACTTTGTCCTTGTTGCCGTAGTGCCTCCTGCCTCTGTCTCTACCTATGTTTGAACACTTGCAATTTAGTAATGTATCGGAGCCACCGCCACAACCGGCGTCAGTGCGCGCCATCTTCCACATCTCTTGTCTAGTAAAAGCGAAGTGTTGGACCGTTTCTTTTTTTGCTGGCCCGCACCGCATTCCGGCAGCATTGTCGATTTGGTGAAACATATCTTTCCTGTTTCTGGCATGGCCAGAATTAAAAATCTTTCATGACAATGCATCTCTCTCAAAAAGCTCCATAAGGAAGGAATAATATCGATAAGATTCGATGATGACGGTCTTGTTTAAAAAAAAAAAGAGCTTATGTGGACTGGCGCCAATTGCCGATCTCCCATCCTACGCTCCTTGCGGATCTTCTTGCCTATGCTCCTCCTGCGTATTGTGAAGGACAAGCAATTATTAGTGAGTGAAGTCCTGGGTACAGCGCTCCACTATTCTAATGAAACTATCCTCGTCTTGGGTGATTAGCTCGACCTGAACATATCTGGGTGCTACATCGAATAGGTGAACGCCATGCCCGCGCGACGGCGACAATACTTGCCTAGAGTGAAGCCGCCTTTCACACACTCTTCTTCAGAGCGAGTCAATTGACCATGGTGCCAACCAGAACTCTTGCAATGTTACGAGGCAAAAAGTTACGTCAAGCATTTCTGTTAGCATCCAATTGACGGGTTATGTCTTCAGGCAAATATCCATGTCAGGCTTGGTCAGGCTGGGCGATTGGCGTTTGCAGCTAGTGTCTACCTCATCTCTGTGACGATGATGGTACATTATTCGGGGGTATAGCTCAGTGGCAGAGCATTCGACTGCAGATCGAGAGGTCCCCGGTTCAAATCCGGATGCCCCCTGATTTTTTATTTCGGTAGCTTTGCATGAAACATTCTGGTAGCGTTTGATCGATTCTCGGCGCGGCATCTCAAGTTGAAAAAAAATTTTCTTCACGTTTTAGAAAGTCGCCGTTTTGCTTACAACATTTTCAAGCAACTCTTACCGTCGTACATTAGTTTTGGCAGTGAAACTAGTGATACAATTTTCCTTTCTGGTTGGTACCTTGATCAGGAATTATTTTATTTTTATTTGTTGGTACTTTTGTTGTATTTGAATCGGTGACAGAGCGTGTTATGATGTGGACGTGTTTGGTGTTTGCAGGAAATTTCAATAGGTAATAATGTTCGTTGTCATATAGTACAATATTAGCATACAAAGATGCTGGTTTCCAGTCATTCGTTACATTTTAAAAATAATACATGACAATCGTAGTTATGTCTTCAGCTACGCTTAAATTTCAATATAATTATTTTTAATATTTATTTGTTTGGTTTGGTGAAGTGGTTCAGAGCCGTGGGTGAATGTTGTGGTGAGTTTCGGATTTGCTCTGTTTTGACTGACTTGCGGTCCTAAAAAGGACCTAAAAAGTCTTTTTATGTCCTTAGGACTTTAGGACTTCTTAGGACCACAAGTCAATCACAACTGAGCAAATCCGATACCCACCACATCATTTATTTGTTTGTTTGTAATGTTTTATTTAGCTTTACAGCTATTCAATACATCTACAATGTTTAACAGAAAAACTCGCTTAATTCTTCCTTTTGAAAATGTTTATACAAATCTTTCTTAAAATGTAATATTGATTTGGTATTCCTAATTATGCCTCCTAATTTATTAAACCCACTCACGCCTATACATTTCTTAGATTATTTATTAATTAATAGTGCTTTGCCAAGCTGATAAGAAAGCTGCGAGTTTAAAACTGTTGGCCACTTGTGGAATGTTTAGCGGCTGGATTGTAGGAGACTCTTACCAGTAACAAGTTGTGCTCGGTCATCAAGCCTTCGTGCCCGGCACGTCGCGTCGCATCAAGAACATTGCGTTCTCCGAGTTCATGTAGTTCATCCACTTCAATGCGGAGAAGCTCTAAAAAGTTCCATCCATCCATCTGATGGATAGATGGATCAGCATCTTTACGCTGCTTTATTTTGAAGTCTACGATTCGACTCGTGCGTACACTCATTGGTACCAAACTTACCACAATAACTTGATAAGTTCTGGTAACACCAGACAACCAAATGTCCTCGCGTGTCGAACTTGGGTGAGATGGCGCTATTGTAAATACTTGAAAGAGTATACGCATTGACCAAGTTTAAAATAAGTAGATGACGCCATTAAATGCAACTTGAAAACGGAAGCTCTGGTCCGGGTCGGAACGGCACACTCTGCTAAGAAGACTCCTGTGTGACAATGATGTAGCAACATTTCCTCAGAAGTGCTTCTTGTGGCTTGAGGTGCGATGCGTCATGACTGAGAAACTATTACAGTGCATTTATTTGTGCCTTAAAGAGTATTGTTTAAATTGTTGTAGTTAACAATTCGATTTTCTCCCTTTTTTTTGTATGTACCGTGAATCGCTGTCGTAGCGGCATGTTATCGAGTTCATTGGCGGGCATCTCACACGATATTTTTCGGGCATATTTGTCAGTTCGCCTCCTTAAAAGTTTCATGAAACTGACAAGAGTACACTTGAACAAATTAATGTTTTTAAATGTGATCAGTCTGTTAGAGTCAGTCGGATTGATTTTCTTTTCCACTTCTACTTGTAGTCTTCTGCAAGCAGTTGCCGGGCAGTTGAAGGTGAGGTTGACAGTGCCTTCAAAAGTCTTCACTTCTTCGGCGTACGAACGGTCGCCAGGAACGTGCAGAAAAGATCCGGGTGTAGCGCTCGATGAGGCTGATGACGTTGGCGATGTTCACATCGTTCGTAGCTTTCGAAGAACGAAGCCAAAAGATCTGTAGCCGACCTATCCTCGTTGGCACGGAAGTGGAGGCTATTCCCCATCGAGGTGACATGCCAGCCGGATAATGTTGTCGTACATGGCAAACAGAGAGAGAGCCTTTAAGTCTAGACGTACACTTGCACGCTGACAAAGCGAGCGTTCAGGGACTCGTAGACCGCAACCCAATGCAACTGCCGAGTCGCTTCACCACCACCAACTTGGCTCCCGTCTGCCGGCGCCAACGTTGACTCGACCTAAAATACATCCGTGCGGAGTCGTGGCCCTTGTACGCATATTTACACAAGTATTTCACTAAATACTTCAATAGCTACTAGCAGCTATTCTGCAGCTATTCGCTGGCTATACTTAGCAGCTAGTAAATAGCTGCGTTGAAAACTGGGACTTGCAAATAGACATGAAATTATTTTCATCTTGATAATCCACACCAGGGAAAACTTCTAATCCTGATAACAAAGTCGTAATGAAAAACCATTAGGACATTCATATGATGAAATGTCTTGCACGTGTTTTGATTGTTATTCAATGCAAACGTTCACAACACCCACCGACGATCTATTGTTCAAATGGCCATACTTCTGTTTTGACAATCCATCATCTGGCGCCGTGGGGATGTATGGGAAGCCATCCTCGATATGGTCGTTAGTTACCGCAATTTGAGTTCCTCCCTTCTAGCAGCAAACATTTTTGCGTTGAAATGCTAATGCCAAGTCTGTTAACATCAACAAAGAGAACGTGCAATGGTGAGGAGAGGACGTGCTGGTTCCTTGAGCCAATGTTAGGACGCGCTGGTTCCTTGAGCCAATGCTAGGACAGACAAAGATCTGCTGTCAATTAGTACTGTTTCAAGAAGGACTACCTTGTTTTACATTAAATTTTACCGTGCATTTCTCTCCTCATGCAGCTTCTATTCGTCTATTTCTCAACAGCGGTTTTTGTCGCTGAGCTTGCTTCTTATGCAATGCTCGGTTTTCGTGTAGGTTGCTTGGCATTCTACTAACTCGTTCATCACTGTGGTTTGATTTGACGTTTCAGTGGAAATTATCCTTGGGGAGGCGATGTTGACCACTTCTACCCACTCGTCTATAAAAAAAGTAGGTTGGGGATGATTTTTTTTGGCTGTTCTGTTTCTTTGTTGCTGCATCGAACTGGCTTGTTTCTTGCCTGCGACTCATTTCTCGAGGATTGTCTGCATATTTGATGGGTTTTTCATGATGGTTACGGGCAACGATAATTGACAATGATAACGAGTTTTTGTTTCCCATCAACGTGCATAGTACTATCTCGAGTCGGATATTCTTCAGTGATTTTCTTATCCAAGAAGTTGATCATTATGTTTCTGCTGAATTTATCCTGGCATGCCTCGTACTGTCTCGTGCTGGCGAAAGTTTGCATCGATGGTGCGGATGTGGGCGTCCTGTTCGCTGCTATTCTTTCCGGGGATCTTGATGAATAAGAGTCTGTATTTTCTGCTCATAGGTTGGTAATTTTTTGCGGAAGATTTTGTGGGTAAATGCAATCGAATCCTCCCATGACGATTAGCCAATCATTCTTTAGCAGGTTTTCGGCTACTTTGACAGCTTTGATCATGATATGGGCGAACTGGACACCTTTTAGAAGTGAACGTCCACTTCGTACTCGTTCCTCGGCTTATCATGTAGGAGTTTATCTAGGTGACGACCATCATATTCTTCTTCCAATATGGCTGTCTTGTGCCTTTTGCTTCAATTTGTCGTCTTGTTTCTTCGTCTCTTCGCTCTGGTAAAGAACGTGCTGCTCGCGTCTAGAAGTATAGTGGCTTATCGCATATCCGAGCGATGGTACAATGGCCAATGCCCGCTATGCATGTGGCATGTGTTAGGCAGCCCGGTCGCGTATTTTCCCCGGCTTTGTAAACTGTTACCAGTGGTAGCCTTGTTAGCAAATAAATTGCGTTTGTTCATTTTTGCATGCGTTGCGCCAAGATAGCTAACCGTGGATACCACTCTCCGCATATTTTCTCACCGAAAGGAGTTGAAAGCAAGATCCCGATGATATCGTTGCCACAAGAAACCATTGTTTTCACTGTCAGGTGGTTGGTTCGAAGCTACCGAAGTAATATTGGTTGGAAGTAACGTTGGTTTTTGGTAACACTAAACTAGCCCCAGGTTGCTGCCGATGCTCTGGATGTGGTATTGGTAAAGTTTTTTTTAAGCTGCACATCCCTTGCCGCTTTTATTTCTAGTTGTAATGTTTTCTTGTGGGCCCAGTGCCATACTGCAGATGGTTGGACGCCTCGCCTCCTGCTGGCCCTCGTCATTAGTATGCGTTTAAAGTAGATCAAGGATTAGGGGAAGTAAGTGAGAAATTGCTGTGACTAATTCTAATGAGTGCTCTGCCCACATCTTATCCAGCTATCAAACAATTATAGCCCCTTACGGTACTATATTTTAATATATTGAATTATATGCATGCACTTTTTCCCTATCTGTTACCATTATAGGCAAGAAAATGTCAGTGATTTTTGTCTTAAAGTTCATTTTACATATTGAGTACGGGTGGCATATGGCTCAAAATAGGCTCATTCTAAAGATCATTGTTTGCTGTATCAGACTACCGTTTGAAAATATAGGCTTACGGTTGAAATAAGGAAGATATTTGACTTGAAAGTAGATCATGTGTATTTGACTTGGCAACACTGTGCTGCGTCGAACTTCCATCTTGAAAATAAACAGATCGCGCCTTTGGAAAGACTATTGAAAACAGATTCTTTTTCACACAAGTAATAAATTGAACGGACAAGTTGTAAATTCATATCCAGGTCGATTAGTTGGGGTGCAGTAATGCTTTTCTAGCGGAAATCTAGCACTCAAAAGCTGTGGAGATGGAACTCTTAGAAAGGTTCAGTCATTGATGGAGGATTGATATATCACTAGTGGGCTGCAAGTAAAACTCAGTATGCTCCATAAGTTGTTCTGTATTTACTACGCCAATTGTCTTATTCGACATAAGTGTTGAACATATGTTATTCTTATCCAAGTAGTAAAGAAGTTGTGTCAACTAGGATGTTTTTGTCAATAAATAATAGCATTTTATATACAAAGTACAAGTACAAGATTCGAAGCACCTCTGCCCTCGACTGACAGCATTCCTAGCAAGGCAGACTACCCAAAACAGTTGTGACAGCTTTTATAATTTTTAAGTTCTTTGTAACTCGAGGACGACCGCTGCAGTTTTCCGCAAACAAAATCTGAATGCCTTCTTCTCCACTCTGTTTGAAAACAGCTTGAAGGTTTTGAAGGTGCAAGCCTGCTGAGGCAATCTTTGTCTTCATAACTTTCGAAACATTACCCTCTAAAACTGTTAGAGAGTCCAGCAAGTTCTTAGTTTTCCTTGCCTTTTTCTTTTTCTCTTCTTGGCTTGCAAAAGAAATATAAAAACTGTGCAAAGTTTCATCCGACACATTTAGAGCTTTTATGATGTTCATAAGGGTTCGAACGTCACCTAGAGCATTGTGAGCTCCATACAAATTATCGGCTGCATGTAAATAGTCGGCAATGTCAGTTTGCCTGTAGCTTGCTTGTCCAGGCAGCAGCTTTTTGAACACTTTAATGGTGTCAATTGTACCCAACACCAGTTTTGCAAAAGATGCAAGGAGTCCTAGCTTGCCAAGCTCATTCAGAGTGAACCGCACATCAAATGCAACGTTGTGTCCGATAAGAACGAAGGGGGTCTTGAACTCTTCCAAAAATGAAATTAGCCCATTCCAAGCATCGGCACGAGAAATGGTTGACATTTTCTCATTTTGGAGATACAGGATACTATCTCGTACAGAAAGTCCAGTCACTTCCGTCACTGTAGATGGGATGTACTTCGGAAGAACATAGCATGAATAACTTCTATCTCCCACGATAGCTGCGATTTGGATCATCTCCGATCCAGCGGTTAGTCCTGAAGTTTCTAAGTCGAAGTAAGCCATCTTGAAAGTGTTCGAAGCCGAGTCTGGCAGTGGTGTGGGATCATCTATATCTTCGATTATATTGGATAGAAGTCCCATGCCTGATTGGTAAGATACCCCCTCTCTGCTTTCATTTCTGGCTCCATTTGTTGACCGTTTTTGTTTTAAAAATAAACGTCTGCGCTTGGTATGAGTGGAGCTCTGGTTAATTTTACTTTGCTTGCGTTTCTTGTCTAAATTAGTTCTGAATTTTCCTGTGTGGCTACCGGGAGACAAGCCGAGCGATTTGTTGACAGCCACTACATACTGAGTTCCCATATTTACTTGGCTTACAGCAGCAGCGACTCGGAATTCATTCGACTCACTTCCACTGTAGAATTTGGATTTTGGATTTTTAGCTGATATTGCTGAATTTAGAGCTTCATTCGGTTGGGTTGATGCACACGGAGCAATCTTTTCTGAATTGTTGGCAAACCGAGAAAATATATCAAAAATTGACTTTTTCAAGTCGTCACCCGATAAACACTCGCCCTTAGGTAGAGACTTGTGGAGAGTTTCTGGAGTTTCTTTAAAACGGCACCAATTTCCGCACTTTTCGTGCATTCCAAAAACATGGTTGGGTATGTTTAAGATGGCCTCTCTAAGAGCTGTCGGATCATTCTTGTTTTGGGACACAGCATATCCAAAGTTCTTTTGCAAGTACTTGATGACAGGAGTAGTTAATTTTCTGTGCTTTAATTTGTAAAAAGCATTTCCTAGAGACTTTTTACAGTGGTTGAGATCAGACCACTTGACTAAATTGCCAACTGTCCCATCGCGTCTCAGTGCGGCCATTGTCGAACTATCGTCATCGCCAACCAGAACTTTCACGGCAACATTTGCTGTTTCAAGGATCTCACTGTGAGCAACTAGCTGCACAGCAATGTCTGGTTCCATTGCTTTGGCACTACCAGCAAAATTGCACCGGCAATCGTGGAGCTCTTTTGGGACGTTCTTGTCACACATTCGGCAAACTTTGCACCGAGTTGCAAAGTCAAGGACTTTGCGGGTGTGGTAACCCATTACAGCTCCATGTCCTGTAATATTAAAAATTTAGGTAGTTAGGGGAAGAGGAGGCAAAGTGGAAGGGTTAAGGGAGAATTTTTGCCACTGGGTTGTTTGAAATAAAAGATAAATTGTAAAAATTCCTCCATTTACATTGATTCATAAGGTATCATAAAAAAAATACAAACCAAGAAAAATGTTTTAAATCAACAACAATCAATCAAAGTTGATAATAAATAATTATTACAATAATAATAATTAAATAATAATAAATCATAATTAAATTCCAATTTTCTCAACAAAATATTTCAACTTCACAAAGGTTTAACACTCTCCTCAATTAATATAGTTATTATTGAAAGTAGTAATGTCTCCAAACCAGTTTAAATTTGATAGTTCACATGTGCACCATAAAACGTGTTACAATTGCCGTCAAACCTAACCTAACCAAACATTTTTCCACTTTGCCCTTTACTACACAAAGATAAACTTGTAGTCTATTTAAACACCGTTTGGTAAAATAAGTCAATATAAATAGCTACGTATTAATGATGACGTATCAATTTTCAAGTAAGAAACAAGAAACATGACACAAAACCATATTTATACATAATTTAGCGCATTTGTTCGTACGTTGTAAATCGTAGAAAAAGTCCGAAAATTTTTGTTGATCATCTGTCGTGAAGATGGGTACTTTGCCTCCCGTTCACTTCCCTATTGATCTGAATTTTGTAACATATTTACACCCCTGATAGTACCTGATTGGCTATTATAGCACCTGCCATTCCCTCTCATTTGCCAACCAGCATCAAATGTGCCAGCAATTGGTACAGGGTCATTGTTAAGCTCCTGTTCACTGCTGGTAGCAGGACCTACGAATGCAGGCGACACAATAACGGAGGAGATTCTTTTCTCTAGAAAAAAAAAAATGTTAGGTGACATTTTCACTTCCAGTACCGCTGGAAAATATTTCATAGTAAAGTAACATATATAAGTAGCTGTACCTGAATCGGCTTGATATGTTGAGTCGCTTTGAACCATTTGCCTGTCTGTTGCTGAACAGTCGTTGTCAAGCTCCTGTTCACTGCTGGTAGCAGGACCTACGAATGCAGGCGACACAATAACGGAGATTCTTTTCTCTAAAAAAAAAAAAAATGTTAGGTGACATTTTTGTAGCGATAGTCGCTATATTGACTCCGACTTTGTAGTTCCGGCTCGGTGGGTTCCGAGAGGAGGGTGTGAATAAAGCATGGACGAATGTTAAGAGTGAAACGGGCTATTATTATTCGGGAGACATCCACAGGTTGGAAGTTAGAATACTACATTGGCGACGAGGAACGGATTGCGTGAAATAAGAACTATCGGTTGGAAAAGATTCATCGAAATCCATTGTTTAATCATGGCGGACGATTCGATTGGAAAATTCGACTGTGAAGGAGACTTCACAACGGTAGGCCAGCGTTGGGCAAGATGGCTGAGAGCCTTTAACTATTATGCCATAAGCATGAACCTCAACGAACCGGTGAGGAAACAAGCAACGCTTCTTCACAAAGCAGGCATGGCAGTCCAGGATGCATATCACTCGTTAAAACCTACAGTCGTCGAGGGTGAAAACGTCTATGATCAGACGGTAAGAGAACTGACAGCTAAATTCACACCGAGGACAAACGTACCTTATGAAAGGATCAAGTTCAGGGGACTATGCCAGGAACAGGAAGAATCCATAGAAAAGTACGAAGCAAGACTCAGAAGACAAGCGACTCAGTGTGGGTTTGGTGACCTACTTGACGAAAATGTGAGAGACCAGATCCTAGATAAAGTGTTTTCGCGAGAATTGAAGCGAAAATTGATAGAAATAGGACCGGACATGACTTTGCTATCAGTGTTAAATACAGCAAAATCATGGGAAGATGCAAATGCCAAGGAACAAGGGTTGGTAGCAAAGGAGACTATAAATAAAGTGTTTTCAAAAAGCTCAGATAACCTACAGAAGGTGAAGTGCTACGCGTGTGGTTATAAGGGACATTTTAAGAACAGTCCGAACTGTCCAGCGAAAAACGAAGAATGTACATTGTGTCGAAAGAAGGGACATTTCCAAGCATGTTGTCGAACAAACGTCAAGCACAAGAAGAAGTTTGATAAGAAGAAGGAAGACAACAGCAAGAAGAAAATTAGGCAGATTGCTGATTCGAGCGACACAGAGGAAGAGTACACGTTTGGAATTGGTACAAATAAACAGCAAGAAAGCATAGATGTCAAGCTAGGTGGCGTACATTTAAAAGTCATGGTTGATTCTGGAGCAACATGCAACGTGATTGATGAAGAGACATGGAAGCATCTGAAGAAACATAAGATCGTGTGTACTACGTCATCGACGAACAAATTACTCTACCCTTACGGAGTAAAAGAACCGCTGCCTGTGCTAGGGAAATTCGAGACCGAAGTGGAAGTGACACCTGATCGGAAAGAAACTGCTGTTTTCTACGTAATCAAAGGAAAGGGATCAGCACTTCTAGGTAAAGAAACATCTGTTCAGCTAGGGGTATTAACGATTGGATTGCAAGTGAGGCAAGTTAAAGAAAATGAAATCATCGGGAAACTGAAGAACTTTCAGATGAAGCTTCCAATCAAAGAAGGGGTTACACCAGTATACCAGCCTTTGCGGAGAATACCAGTACCCCTACAGAGGAAACTTGAAAAGAAACTAGATACACTTGAAGAGCTAGACATAATCGAGAAACTGGATGGTTCTTCACGGTGGGCATCACAACTGGTTGTGTGTCCGAAAGAAAATGGAGACATTCGAATCTGTATTGACATGCGCCGTGCAAACGAATCAATAGAACGAGAGAAGCACCACATACCTTGCTTCGAAGAAATTATCCCAGACTTGAGGGATAGCAAAATCTTCAGCAAACTAGACTTCAACAGTGCGTTTCACCAAATAGAACTGAGCCCAGAGTCTAGAGAGATAACAACATTCCTTACACACCGTGGGTTGTATAGATATAAACGTCTCGTGTTCGGAGTGAACTGCGCGCCTGAGATGTTCCAACGAACAATGGAGCAGGTACTTCATGGGTGCGAAGGAACCCATGTCTACATGGATGATGTCCTGATACATGGGAGATCGAAGGAAGAACACGACAAAAGACTGCAGAAGGTTTTGAAGACACTAGAAGAGAAAGGTATGACGCTCAACAAGAAGAAATGTCTGTTCGGAGTAGAAGCCGTAGATTTCATAGGTCATCGTTTGACAAGCGATGGAGTTACGGTGACCGACAACAAGGTTGAGGCGGTCAAGAACTTCCGGGAACCAAGGACTCCGGCGGAAATAAGCAGCTTCCTCGGTTTAGTGAACTTCGTGGGACGTTTCATTCCGAATTTGTCAACGGTAACGGAGCCACTGCGGAGACTGTTGAAGAAAGAAGTTCCGTTCGAGTGGGGTTCCGAACAGGATAAGGCGTTCAGCGAACTAAAGAAGAGATTGACAGAGAAGAGAACACTAGGGTATTACAATCCAGAGGCAAAGACAACAGTCATTGCCGACGCCAGCCCCGTAGGGCTCGGAGCTGTACTTATCCAAGACGGACCAAGGGGTCCCAAGGTAATCAGCTACGCAAGTAAGAGCCTATCAGATTGTGAGAAAAACTATTCACAGAATGAAAAAGAGGCTTTAGCGCTTGTTTGGGCTTGCGAGCGATTCCACTATTTTCTGTATGGAAGGGAAACGTTTGATTTAATCACTGACAATAAGCCAGTAGAAACTATCTTTTCACCGAAAGGAAAACCATGTGCTAGAATTGAAAGATGGGTGATGAGATTGCAGGCATATAAATATCGAGTAATTCACAGACCCGGAAAATCAAACATTGCGGATCCACTTTCGAGGTTGTTAGTAGAGAATACTAATGATTCTTTTGATAGGAATGGAGAAAGATGTTTGCGGATACTAATCGAGTCTACAACTCCAGTGGCGCTGAAATTAGAAGACATCGAAGGAGCTTTCGAGAAAGACCAAGAGCTTCAAGCGGTGTCGCACAGCCTGAAGACAGGAATATGGCAGCCAGCCAGTAAGCCGTATCATCCGTTTGCTGCTGAACTTGGCCAAGCAGGTCAAGCTATTCTGAAGGGAACAAGGTTAGTGATTCCAAAAACCCTACGTCAGCATACGTTGGAGTTGGCGCATGAAGGACACCCTGGGATAACGAAAATGAAACAATTGCTGCGAAGCAAGGTATGGTGGCCAGGGATTGATAAAGATTGCGAAAGGTACGCCAGGACATGCCATGGGTGTCAACTGGTGGGATTACCGAATCACCCGGAACCCATGAAACGGACAGTGCTTCCGCCAGGACGTTGGCAGGACCTAGCCATAGACTTCATGGGACCACTGCCATCAGGTCATTCGCTTCTAGTCATTGTCGACTATTACAGCAGATTCTATGAAGTGGAAATTATGAAGAAAATAACAGCACAGAAAACCATAGAGAAATTAAAACCAATCTTTGCTCGGTTTGGATTACCGTTATCCATTAGGTCGGATAACGGGTCTCAATTTCAAAGCGAAGAATTTAGGGAATACTGCGCTCAGAACAAAATTGAACAACGCTTCACCACTCCATTGTGGCCGCAGGCAAACGGCGAAGTTGAACGCCAGAACAAGTCATTGCTTAAAAGACTTAAAATTGCTCAGGCGACAGGAAAAGACTGGAAGGAGGAAATGCTCAAATACTTAATTTGTTATAGAAATACTCCACATAGTACAACAGGTGAGAGTCCAGCACAACTCCTATTAAAGATGAAGCTGCGTGACAAGTTACCAACTTACGAAGAGAATCAAGAAGTTGATGATGAAATACGGGACAGGGACCTAGAAAAGAAATGGAAAGGAAAAGAATACGCCGACCAAAGGCGTCATGCCCAAGACAACAAGCTGGAAGAAGGTGACTACGTTCTAATGAGACAACCGAAGACGGACAAGCTGTCACCAACTTTCGGTTACGTCCCCAGTCCGATTGTGGAGCGAAAAGGAAATAGCATCACAATCCAAACTCCTGACAATGTCAGGTATACCCGAAATTCGACATTTTTCAAGAAGTTCCAAGAAAAGGATCTTACTTCCAAGAAGGATTTGGAAGAAAACGGTTCCACTGAACAGGAAAACAAGTCAGAACAAGAAACCGCGACTGGGCCAGACGCTCAGGTAGAGATGGACGTCGATCCAGGACCGGAGATGCCGCTGAGGACACGACCGGCTCGACTGATACGAGTACCACAGAGATACCAGAACTAAAGGGATTAATCATTATTATTAGTACCTCACAATGTTAATAATACTAGAATTTAAAAAGAAAAGAGGGGTGTAGCGATAGTCGCTATATTGACTCCGACTTTGTAGTTCCGGCTCGGTGGGTTCCGAGAGGAGGGTGTGAATAAAGCATGGACGAATGTTAAGAGTGAAACGGGCTATTATTATTCGGGAGACATCCACAGGTTGGAAGTTAGAATACTACAATTTTCACTTCCAGTACCGCTGGAAAATATTTCATAGTAAAGTAGAATAGATATAAGTAGCTGTACCAACGATTGCAGGCGACACAATAACTGTGGAGGATCTTGCATGAGAAGGAAACCTTTTGGCAAGGAGGTATTCAACCTCTCCCCGATCTTTCACAGATCCACTGTTTATAGGATGCATGACGGAGAGTTCCCTTTCTATCTCAGTCATGGTCAGGCAGGACTTCTTGGCAACCGTCTCGATGGTTGGCCCAACGACACGCTCATGCCGTTTTAGTAGGCATTCAGTAACGCTAGGGATGTTAAGTGCCGACAGCAGAGAATTTAGCTGTCCTGCTCCAATCCCAGCATCGAGTATACCTGAAATATGAAAGAAAATCTTGAAATGTGAAACTGTTACAATGAAGTTGTCAATAAGTTACCTCATCCGAGTTGTTGTAAATGAATTAATTCTTACCTAGAGCAACTTTTAAATTCACATCATATCTATGCCGGCCGGTCGAGTTGTTAAGTTGGCGATTAGATGTATTCACAGGAAGCGTTACCCCACATTTCCTGCATTTTACGGTAAAAAGGCTGTTCAATCCACGCCTAACTTCACTGCAACGATCGCGTAGCGAGAGGGGCAATTCGCACACATCGCACCACAGTTCGCGTGAAAGAACATCCAAATCCACGATCCTGCGGCAACTTTCGCGAACACTTTCCTGACTTTCCTGTTGGTCTGTTTTTAACAGGGCACTTTCTTTCTCACGTCTTCGAAATTCGTTTTTTCGCAAAAATCTGCCCGTGACTGCTCGTGGTTGCGGCGCCATGTTTCTTGTGAATCCTTCCATACCATTGCGGTGTTGCCTATGTGTACGGTATATGCGGGAATGTTGGCAATTAAAAAAGAATATCCTTTTTTGGAACACATCCACAATATATCCAGTAAAATACCTATTTATAATTTCATTTCTGTAAATGCTTAAACTTTTTCGTTAAGAACCAGCTCTATTTCAACCTTTTTAATAAATAACAAAATTCCAATTATTCATGCTAAATTTATATTTCTTATGTTGCCGGCACTAGTAACTACTTTATCAAGCTAGCAACTGTCATTCACACCTTAATAAAAATAAGTTATAAATTATTAAAAAAACACATACAAATGCAGCTGGAGCTTAAAAAAATTTAAACAGACTTTCAAGCAATTGTATGAACAAAATACATGCTCATTCCGATTTAATTCATCGTATGTTATATTTCCATGAGTAATCATGTTGACTAGATTCTCTAGCCCTTGATCGACTTTAAGATTGGGAAGCCACGTGCCTGCCATTTTCGTAATTATCCTCGGTCTTGAGTTGCCAGGGATTACGAACTTGCTCTTGCTGCATTTTCTTCTTCGTCTGACTCCCTCGTTAAAGTGTTCTCTTCAATTTAGCACTCCTTGCTGTTGTTATTTCACACATCGTACATCCGTGATGTGTACTGTGATTTTCATGTTTGCCTCTTGGAAGATGTCATTAATCACTCGCTCAGCCATAATCTCAGCTTAGTCTATCTAGTCCGCATCCTATCTTTGGTATTGCTAGTTTATCTATTTTGAGCTCGATGCAACGCTGCTTTAGTAACATCAACGCTTGCGTAAAGCTGACAACACTGGGCGTATCTTTCGAGTTTGCTTTATAAGGTAGGGCTTTGGTTATCAGATAGAACAGAT
This sequence comes from Protonemura montana, assembly GCA_947568835.1. Lineage (NCBI taxonomy): Eukaryota > Metazoa > Arthropoda > Insecta > Plecoptera > Nemouridae > Protonemura > Protonemura montana. Next base: position 234,621 of record OX387604.1, on the reverse strand, counting down.
TTTATTGCAGACAGTTTTTTTTTAGCTATTTCTCCCACTCCCGTGTTTTGATAAATTAGTTTTTCAACTCCGCCGTATCTTGGCTACTGGCTACTAATGACTTCTGCGCAGCCATTCCTTTAGCCATAAGCATATCCACTGAACACAGTTCTCTAATGCGTAGTCATCTTCTAGCTCATCTAGTGGGAGCGCCGTCCTCACGGGCTCGTTAAAACTACGTTGGCGACAAGACAGGCGCTCGTGGCGGTCAGATCGGGCTCGAGCTTGCAGTTGGAGCAGGCAAAGACACAGAACCAATGTGGAACGCACGGGTTTCGATTCCGAGCTGACAGGCGTAGTCGTCTCTGTAGTATAAATAGTGCTTCACTTTCTTGCCAAGGGCTGGGACAGGCAATATTTTCCTGGATTTCGATCGGTCTAAATGTGTCAACAACAAGGGTCTTACATGAAATCCTCCATTTCTAAAAGAGCGCTTCCGTGGCGTCTGGTAAACTCAGCTCGACGATGACATTAGTAATATTTGTGTAGACTTGATTGGAGCCTGGCCTGTATATTTACCCTGGTATATTTAAAGCAATATTTCTTACCTGGAGACTTTTTACTATACACGTGCTATCCATTGTGCGTGCATTTCTAGCACCCGATTAAAGCGTGCTAAACTAGAAAAGTACCGAGGCTGTATTTCAGAGATTTCTGCAATTTGGGGGAATGATATGAAACGATCGTGCAGCGATGCAACAGCCACTTGACGAACTGTTCCTCGCCCTCATTGGCACGCATGTTCGCGAGCAGTTAGAGCGTGCGTAAAAGCGGCCAGAGGGCGCAACGTTTGAGCCACTGCTCGGTGATGGTGACGCGATTGCCGTTGCAAGCACTGCCGGAAGTCCCCGCCAATTAACACAACCTTGCCACCCATTATGTCACACACCGTGCGGTGGATGGCGTTCAGCGCCATCGACGGTGCCATGGGTGCTTCGTCCAAGATAATAGCCTTGGCCGTTCTCAATGCACCGCCTTCAGCGGAATTTAGCTAGTACTGTTTTCCACGATGGGCAGAGGTAGCCGAAATCAACAGTGGCAAGTCCTCCAACCTATCAACAGTGTTGCCGCGATGCCCGGATCACCTCGGGCTCGCAACACTGATCAGGGTGGCGTAGAGGAAAATCTTTCCACTGCCCCCTAGACCGTCCAGATAGCAACATCACTGCTCAGCCTCTGGGTTGTTTAAGGCTGACATGACTGCGTCAAGTGCCTCTCGCTGACGTCTGCTAAGGAGTGCCACATTTCTCTCAGCTTCAGCCATTTCGGCAGCCCATTATATTGGGCTGTGCTGCCCATTATATTTAGAATGCATTCAACTCCTGCAGCCGCATGTTAGTGTTTAACATACTCAATTTAATATTACGATCAGGAGAAAACTCTCTATTGCATCTTTTCCATATGTTAAAACAAGCAATTTCCTTCCTCATGTCTGCTACTACTTGGCTCTCAAAGCCGACAAAAGTTGCTTGCCAAAAGGTACGGTCTGCTTCTGCTTTGTGATTGTTAATTTAATACCTCCAGATCTTGCACAGCTTCGACAATTTTGTCGACTGGTAGGAGAGGCAAAGCGATGGCCAAATATTCATGTGATAGTACCATTCAAACCACTCCTGCCGATGAAAGTCCGCCGTCTTTGCAACGATGGACATCTGACGGAACAGTTGCTACAAGGCACTGCAAAGTCGCGGCAGCCTAGAAACTAGCATCTTTTGTCGCGGCGCTGTGAACGGTAGGGTTCGCTTCGCTGATGGTGCTTGAGAAGCGAAGCGACCAGCGGCACGGCCCGTTGGCACAATGCACGGACATGTTTCTAGGTGGCGTGGTCTATGAAAGCCAGCGACTCGCTGCAGCTAGGCTCGGTCTCTCCGATTCTCTCAAATGGTAATCATCAACCTGTGCCAAGGCTTTGGTTCAACCCCTCGCTGCCACGACATTTAAGTTTTGTTTTATGTCTAATGCGTCGTCTTATTTTGGCTGCAAATGATATATTTTTAAGCTCGTCAGGTTTTCAAATCGTCATTTCACTGGGTTATTTTACACGAGAACGGTTGTGCTTGCGCAAACTCTTAGTTTCCCGCGTTGTCCTGTGGCAGTCGCTCCTTCTTCATCGACAATGTATCATGGCGGACGGTGAGATTCAGCGCGGCAGATTCAGTCTGGCCGTCAGGATGCTGCAACGCATGAGTGATCAATTGTACCATTTCAAGTGTGCGGGAGGAAATGCAAAGGTTTGTGGCGAAGAAAACAGCGAAATTTGGATCTGTTCAGAATGCTTGGGTGTATGGGTGTAGAGTGGGTGTTCGAATGGGTGTAGAGTCTCAATGCAACTGTAAAGGTTGGGTTTTCGGACCTCATACTCCTCGCAATCGACGAAATCTTCTAAATCTTTAATAAGACATTTGAAGACTGCCGCGTCCCAATCTATGGGAAATTCGTCCCAAGAAATTTAACAATGACGCTTCTGGCCTCATGTGCGGTTAGCCAGATTCAATAAATGGCCCGCCTGTGAAAGCGCTTAGCCCGACACCTAGGAGCGTGCTAGCCCGTGCAGTTCTCTAAGATGGCAGTTCCTCGACAACAACTTGTTGTCGACTATTCGTTTTGTTTTCTTGCTCTTTTTGCATATGCTATTTGCAATAACTCTGGAGAAATTTTCTTTTGTGGCCTGTGCCGCCGTCATCTTGCTATGGCACGTATTCAAAGTAATGAAAACACGATTTATACATGATCTCACACCTAAGTACATATGTAGAAGGTGTATGACTCAGGAAATCTCTTTGGCACATTTTTATATGCGTATTTGCCGCATGCTGTTTCCCAGGCTCTATGATTTGGTAATATTTCCACCAGCGCGACATGGACGTCTTGTCTTCTGTTAATTTCCTGCGTCAACACGAGAAATGGTGGCGGATTATTATTCATGCTTCAAGACGCCATAAAGTTGGCCCTGATTTGCTTCCCCCAAAGCATTGCCCCGACTGGCAAGTCTCAAATCACGTGACTGGGTGAAAGATAGTTAAACCACTCATTTAATATCTCACATTGAAATATTAGCTCTCATATCCGAGCTTTAACAGAAATATATTCTGGTTCTTTTTTGGTCGAGAAGATTTAGCAAAATACTTCTAGTTTTGCCAGGATACAGTTTAGTCCTACTTTTTTGCTGGGTAACCGATCATGTGGACATTCGGGTAAATAAACTGGCTGATCGAAGACTCCTGTAGTTCATTGCAGCTGGTGGTGTTTAACATTGTAGACAGAACTTCAACGACTAAACTTCATTAGTATATTTGCCGATATCACCTGCCACTTCTTTCATAGGTGATTTTTGATAAAAATACGTTGGTACATACGTGTGGTTATTACTTTCTAACAAAAAGACTAAGCCGAGGCCCGTCAATGTGCTGTATACGAGGACGCCCAACTTCACAGCTATTTAGTGCATGGGGATGAATATTCTCTGGCTTGTAGTTTTGGATTATCACACCATTTTCCATCCACCCGTCTTAATGGACGACGTTAAAGGTGTGTACTTGAGAAGCGGAAAGTTTACACCGGTGTCTTAGCAGGGTGCATGCTGTCAGTAATAAGCAAACATACCACTGCAGGTATCAATTGATTCGAGGGTCGAGTCCCAGGGCATTGTGTGCCGTAACACCCAGGTGTCAGCTTCATTCCGTTCGGACAGGAGGTGGTCGTGAGGTAATTTAACCTAGAGTTACGTAGAACGATAGGGATTTTGCCGACGTACAACTCGATGTGGGTCGACAGAAAACTATGAAGTTGGTCTAATTTCCATCGAGTGTCTTGATATGTCCTCAGCCTGGCACTGGTTGGCCCACTGAGATCTGGGTCTGTTGACCCATTCGCCGTTTTTTGTTGAGTCCATATTAGGTAGAAAACGACGTGGATTTTAGTTGAGAAAGAGAAATAGTCTAAGGGCCAGTTGTACAATGTCCTATTAAATAGTTTAATAGCCGCTATTAAATTTATTCGTCCATTAGCTCATTTTGGTGTATTACCACCTCCTATTAGTGTTTAAGAGGAGGTTAATAGCTACTTAGTAGCCAGATATTTATTAGGAGGTTGAAGCTCCTCTTAAACTTTTATTCGACGAATAAGGCTGGTTGTTATGGCGATTTGTACACAAAGTTGAAATTCACAGTTAAAAAAAAATGGCCGACTATCTCTTGAATTTTGACAGCGATGAGGAAGACGAACTTTTCGCGTTGCTGGCAGCAAGGGGGAGGCTGGCAAAGATCATTCGGCCTCGCGTAAATCATTTTGATTTGTGGACAGATGCAGAATTTTTCATGCGGTTTCGATTAAGAAAACCCACTGTCCTCCTGCTTCTCGATCAAATAGTTAATCACCTGGAGCACCGAACTGACCGGTTAGTTGGTATCTTCCCCTGTAACGCCTGTACTCACTACTCAGCGTCAAAATTATAAAGTGGCCTAGGATCCAGAGCACTTAATGGGTTTTTTGCGTAGCACTTGCAAAAGTTGGCATGCCTTTATTTTTATGAGACGCATAACCTAACTTTCATTATTTTTACTACTAGCAAGTATTGTCTCTGCATCAGCAGCTAATAAAGCTGGTAATTTTCTGCTCTAGCAATGATTCGGTGGCCCCAATAAATCAACTATTATTGGCCCTACGATTTTACGCTACCGCATGCATGTTGATATCTGTGGGCGACTTCACTGGCGTCCACAAGTCGACTGCATGCCGCATTGTTCAGCGGGTCAGCAGGGCCATTGCATTGCTGCGGCCACAATATGTCAAGTTTGCGCTGACGCAGCAAGAGGTGGAGGCTACTCAACTTAAATTCTACCAGATGAATAGCTTTCCTCTTGTCCGTAGGTGTATCGACTGCACTCACGTGAAAATCCAATCGCTAGGTAATAATTCCCAAAAACTACCTACTTACATTCTATACTTTCCTGTCACATTACCAACCTGGTTCCTTTATCTTCCCATATACTTCAGGAGGAGATAATGCTGAAGACTTCAGAAATAGGAAAGGTTTCTTTTCACTGAACGTACAAACTGTTAGCGATGCACAGTTGCGCATATTAGATATAGTTACAAGGTGGCCAGGATCAGCACACGATCAGACCGTTTTCAACAACTCTGTCCTTCGAGCCCGCCTTGAAACAGGGGAGTTTGGAAATGGTTTGATCCTGGGTGATTCTGGCTACACCGTAAAACCGTATCTATTAACGCCTCTGCGTAATCCCAACCTCCCCGAAGAGCTATTGTACAATGAGAGCCAAATTCGAACACGCAGTACCGTAGAGCGGCAATATGGGACATGGAAACGTCGCTTCCCTGTGCTGTCTCTGGGGATGAGACTTAAAAATCTAGCCAACATTCAGGCGGTAATCGTGGCCTGTGCTGTCCTCCACAATCTGGCCATTGATCAGCATGAAGACGAGCCACCCCATGACCCCGAGTTGCCGCACCTTGATTTGGAGAGGGATCAAATGCTGTGCTAAATGCGGTCATTGAACATTTTAGGCAACTTCTCTAGAAATTTTTGACGATTCAATTACAATACAGTTCATTTTTATTCCTTTTATTCATTTTTATTCCTAAGAATATCAAGCTGCGCTTGTTTGATTTCCACATCAAGCAAGGCTGCTTGCAGCTTTGCTTCATTGATTGACATTTTCAGTTTATGCAGCTCCGTTTTCTCCGCTTGCTCTGTGACTGCAGCGACCTTCATTAGCTCGGCCAGCTCCCGCTTGGACTTGGCCAGCAGAGCGTAGTTTGATGAGCTACCGGATGGTAGGCTCTGTTGGCCAAGTCCAAGAGATGGTGTCCGCCTTCGCACCCAGTCTTTATTGTGAACAGCTGCACCTGTGAAAAGAAAGGACATAGGGGAGTAGGCTAGAACTAGGTCTTTCACTTTTAATTTAAGGCCTAGCCTACATTGGTTTTTGTATTGAGGATTAAAATCTGTCCTGGACTGAAATATTTTTTTTAAATATTGATGTTAAAAAAATGAAGTACATGAACTACACTTATTTTGTATTTACATTTTATTTTGCCTTTCCATTTAAAAAATCTGTACTTGAATTAAAACAGTTTTCAATAAAATATGCCTTCAGGAAGTCTTTAAAATTAGTCTTACTTTTCAATTATTTTAAATCTTTAGGCAAGTAATTAAAAAATTTGTTTCCTGCATAGCTTGGTCTTTTTTTAAATAACTGAAGATGGTGGCTTTCTTCCCTCAGATGATCTCTATTTCTAGTATTATAATTCCTTTTTGTTTCCACCTCAATTTTGGACCATTCTAAGACATATATAATTGTACAGTACATGTATAAAGAATGCAACGTCATCATTTTAAAATATTTGAACAGAGGCTTTGTCGTATCTTTATAAAAAATGTCCGCGCGTGCCTGGCTCTCGCATCTCGGCCAGGTTCTTCTTGCTCTGCTCTCACAATCCTGGGCAGAACATTTGTTTAATTCTTCTTTTAGCTTCTAGGAAGCTTCATGAAACTTGTTATGTCACATGCACCGTTGTTTTCCCTCTCTTTGTGCATAAAAGATATAAAGCTCACAAGCAGCTGCCAATCGAGCCGCTATTAATATCGTGTGTTGACTTGACCGATATTTTCCCGCTGTAAAAGTTGGAGCCACATATCACAGTTCGCTATCACAGAGAGCCGCTTAGCAGATCCGTTCGAGCTGCTTCCGCAGGGCCGTGAGGGTCTCTTAGATAGCTTTCAAAGGATACGGTGAGTGCGATTTACTCGATTGCCTCCTGGTTGTCCATCTTGAAGACGGCCGGACGTGGTATGGCACCGACCTGGATTCAAACCCGTGATCACCTGGTTGTTGATTGGTAACCAAGTCTTGGTCGTCGCCTTCACGAGCTCTTATCAGAGAAATGAGTTTGATGGTCGCCTTGGCGTTTGAATCTCCTCTACCAGGGAATTCTTTTCTTGAGCATCAAGTACTTGTGTAATGGCAAGCGAATAATCTGCCCGAGTCTGTGCGGAAGTAATCCAAGCCATTGCTGCTTCTCTAGCGGTCGCCATCAAAATTATTTGTGGCTCTTCATGTTCCTTGCTGGATTGCTTAGAGGCTACCTGTGTATTTAACTTACAGCTAGTACCTGTTCAGTGCCGTAGGACTCATGAATCGAGGCGTTGATACAGCAGGCTTCCTCTTTCTCTTTTCCACACCCTCTTTCTGACGCTTTGGTCAATGCCAGTCTCTGTTAAGTTGTGTCATTTTTTTAAAAACTTGCACTGGCATTCATCGTTCTAAGAAGCAGGCCTTTTTCATGAAGCTATGACAATAAACATGAAAATTGATAAGACATTAAAGTACACTATTGTACAAACGTTATTATTATTGCTCCTTGACATCAATTACCAATTCATCAATCATTCTTTCTCCAACGCTCGAGGCTTTTTGTTTTTGTTTTCGCTAATCGTCCTCCAATTGTTTAAAGGCGATTTCTGCGTTGCTCTTCTTATTGCTACAGCGTAAGAAACTTCAAGAAAGTTTTTTGGATTTCTTAGAAATTTTTCCATACAATCTATCGTCATTTTCTTGTCAGTATTTTTCTAATGCTGCTTGGCTCCTTTTTGGTTAGGGCAGAGTTTGACAAACGGGAGTGAAAATAACTTGCCATTGTACTGCAATTGACCAGTTTTGGATTTCATCAAATGTTTCCTCTGCTAAAACTGTACGTGTTCATTGAATCTTCAGAAATAAGTTGTACCCAACCAAGTACCTAGCGGCACGGCCCGTTGGCACAATGCACGGACATGTTTCTAGGTGGCGTGGTCTATGAAAGCCAGCGACTCGCTGCGGCCGACCTCAGTCTCTCCGATTCTCTCAACTGGTCAACATAGACCGTTGCCATGGCGTCGGTTGTTAGGCTACGTTTGGGATATTACTCGATGCCAAGACTGGTTCATCAAGTCTAAATTCACTTCAAATTACGGACACTCTTCTTTTTTCGCTCGGTCGGCCGGCCGACTTGGCAGGAGCGCGGACACTTTACTCTGCTTGCGGTGGAACAATAGCGCAACGCGGTACGATCGGCGTTCATTGAGGTAGCATCGTCCTGACGTTGAACATCACGCTCTCAACTTTCGTTGACGCTATTTGCCTAACATTCCTGTGCCATGCAGACGATGGTTCAATATATATTTCGTACTTTACCGATGTTCATTTATCTAGTTAATTTGAAGAAAAAAATCACCTAGCCTGTCTGATAGAAGAACTGCCACCTGGGACTTATCTTTGCTTCGCCGAATCGTTTTCTTTTTGATAAGTGACATCGGCTTTCGCCATTTGTTGGCTCTGCCTTACATTTCAGTGCCATATTGATTTTGGTTCTGTAAACATGTAGCGCTCTGGAATAAGAGTTCGTTAATACGTCTTCTTTTCATTCCGTAGTGCGCCATTATTAGTTAATCGATTCTTTGTTTGGATTCTTTGCATTGCGGATCGTGTAGAGGTTGCTTGAGATGGACTGGAATAGTTTCGGAACACGCTGCCTAATCGCGCCACTGGCAAAAGTTCCCACCGAAAACCACACAATTGAAACAACCTTATTTCAGTGATTGTTTTGATTTGCTTCTGGAAAAGATTTTCCGATATTATTGCTGTACAATTTTTTTTGTACTAACAGTAAAAACCAGCTTTTCTGCTCGGTTGTTAACATTATTTTATTTTTGTAATTTTGAAGTCGTTTTATATCACCGATCTTTAGAAATCCTTCATGTTTTTAAATACCTCTTTGGCCATTAAGTCTAGAGACCGGTGGGCTCCTAGCAACCGAGTTTGTTTGGCTACTTTCGCCTTGGTGACACGCTAGTTTGGTGTAAGCTTTGAGATACGAGATTTCGACTGTTTCTAATTTCTGATTAAGTGCAATCTTCACTGCACTGTCCCACATTTTTTTAACCAGGCCTTCCTGACCATGGCAACTAAGAGACCGTTTTGCAATTAACATTTGTCAACTTACTTTCCTGCTTCTTCTGGAATGAGTCGCCACCGGCTTGGGAGCTGGTTTCACAGAGCATCTTACAGCCATTGTGTAACGCTTCAACGTTCACATCGTAGAGGCGTTGAACGGCAGTGAGCAGTCATTCTAGCAAATCAGAGTATGGAGTCATTTCATGTTTCTGAACGAGTGGAACGCATCGGTTGTGAATCAGATTTCAGTAAAATATTAACTTATTCCAAATATTTTTGAAATGCTTCTTTGAATTTGTATTCCAGATTAGTTACAAATAACATTGGAAACGTCAGAGTTCCAGAAGATATTTATAATTCGTTCATAAGGAGTAGACAGAAATATGTTTTAATTTTATTTGTTGTTTATCGATCAACAATGAAGGCAAGTCTACAAGTGTTGATGTAATAAAATTAGAATAATTTGTACATGAAACAAGAACGATTAAAAACATGACTATATACAAACGTACGCTCAAGTTGAGACGTAACATGCAACGAGATATTACAGTGGGTAATTAATATAATTACAAGTTTTCATGGGTAGCTGTCTGGTCATGGTCTTTAAGTTGTTGGTCTTGTTGGAGCATGCAAAGTATGCGCCGGTAAATTTTTAAAATTTCTAATTTCGCGTCCGTGGCGGCGGAGACGGCAGAGAGGTCGGGTGCATCACGTCACTTTCAACGCTCTTGCTGGATACTTTAAAGAAAACAAATCAATTAGTATTTTTTTATTACTCAAACACGGCTTGCCCACATTTACGCCAGGAAGTAAGATGCCCACATAGGTACAGATGTGCATGTATGTAATTGACTTACCGTTGCGTTTGCAGCTCTGAACAGCAGCATCGCAGAATGAACTGCCAGCACGGACAACGGCACACTCAACACCGGTGGTGGGTCTCAAACTTTACTCAACCAATCACTGCATTTAGATAAATTCTTCGTGGGTCTCTTGCTGTTAACTGATAGATACTTTGTGCAGTGCATCTACCAAGAAACAGTTTTTTTTTACTTTTTCTCAAATAATTACTTGAAACTTGGCTTCGGTTAAGAGAAGGGCGCTTTTTTCTTTAGCCTGCTTGACATCAATTTGATAATGCATAAGATGTTTTAAATTGCACGAAGTAGTAAGACGGTGCGACATGACGGTGCGACAAGATTATGATATATATCTTAAATGTAACTTCATAAATGAAAGATATGTAAATGAATTAATTTTAAACATTTTTCCAGACCTGGCCGGAAGGACAGAATTCTGTAACTTCTTTACTTAACAGTAAAATTCGGTCAAACTGTGTCAACTGACATTTTGCCAATGCTCAATGAAGCTAATTTTACCAAGCTTGCAAACTAGCTTGGTCTTGCTAAATTGCTGCGCGAGCTGCTGGACAATTGACGTAGTTCTCAGCTGGCACGGCCCGTTGGTACATGCACGGACATGTTTGTAGGAGGCTTGGTCCATGGTTTATTCAGTACTACCAGGTTAGCTCATGCCGAGGTAGAGCTGTGATTGGTTGGAATTTCGTGACGTAAATCGGAGACCTCGTTCTGCCGGGAAACGTGAATTCACTGCATTGTGGGCTGTCAAAAAACGACTAATGCGTTTGAAATGATTCCTATTCGCGTGTAGGTTACTACTTATTGTAATAACATGCCAAAGAGTGAGATGAATAATTATTATTTTAACTAAAATATTGTAAGAATCATTGGTTTGTGACAAAAATGACCATATTAATTCAAAGTCTTTTAGCTAGGAAGTGTGGGAGTGTAGAGGCAAGCAAAAGGGTAATCATTAAAAACTTCACTGATATTTATTTAAACTTATCTGATGGAAATATCATATTTGGAAGTTAAACAATACGGACAAATTCAGCAACATTAACATGAATAACCTCTCTTCCATCACAAAGAGATTCTCGAGTCTTTACAATTTTCCAACGATTCATTGGTTATCACTTATCACGCATTAAAAATACAAAGAAAATAATATACAGTCCACGTCTCTTCTATCACACCGATAATTTTCACGAATCAATCGAGTCCATAGCTCTATCCATCACAGCAGCTATCAAATATTATAGTTCCATAGAATAATATGATAACATTTCACTCATGAAAACAGTATGGTACACAGCTATTTCCATCAAATCAAGATTCTTAAGTACCTTTGCATATGACTAATGAGTTATCAAAAAGATACACAATAATATAGAATAGTAACATGGAAAAATGTTACAAACCATACTTATTGAGAAAACGTAAGCGGATAATAGTTTTTAATTTAACAAATGTTTTGATAGCAGCTTTATCCAGACTTGAGAACATGGCAGACAACTTGTCAGTGAGATTATTTACAACATTTCTTTCATTTACGAAAGATTCACCATGATGCTCCAAGAACAGCTGGTCCATTTCACTAACGTTAAGTCTCCACTCTGCACTCGGCTCGATGAGACCACCATACGACAGCTGTTAGATCCACAACGGGAGAGCATATGCATGATCTTTTCACAGCTTATAAGTATATTGTCCGAGTTCTGGATGTGTTGCTTTGTGTTTCTTGGCAACCCAACCCGCGATAGAAGTCAGACATAAGTCATACTGGAGAGCATTCAGAGGAGTTTGATGGTCATTCAGACTGCCGTTTGTCCGTAATTGAGAACAAGTGTTCTCTAACGCACCTTGATTAAGTCGATGTGTTAAAAGATATGTCATCCCAAATCTAGAAGATAAGAAGATTTTTCATAGACTTCGTTGACTTCACGATTCCTTTTTAGAATTCTTGCAAGGAAGTTTTGGTGCCATGAATGCAGCAGCCTCGTGTTCCTTCGGATTGTTATTTTGTTTCAATTTCTTATTACAAATGGTACATGCAAACAGCCTCGTGTTTGTGAGGCTGCCCATGTGACGTCCGAGGCCTTCTACACGGATGAAAGTCTTGGTTCATCTTTCACATGCATGAGGTGATTACATATGGGCTGCTAAGGGAATAAAAACGGGACAACTTATTATGACATGTCGTCTATTCGTACAAGTTTTTTTATTGTTGAACTTAACGTACTTATTGTTGGGTTTTAGCCAAACAAGCTAAGGCTTGTGTGGGCTTGTTTGTTGTAGCGTACCTAAGGTTTTAGTATCCGTGAATGTGTTATTACTTTCGTTAATGGCGCAGAGCTCCATCGCAGCGCTCTGTTAGTGGTGCCTGGCCAGGAGCTTCGGTAGCATCTTACACTGCAAACTCGACGCACGCGCTTTTTCCACGCAAAGATAGTCCCGACTGCAAACGGGGGATGTCGGGTTTTAGACTGTAAAAGGCAGTGAAAGCCAAAACGAGGAACATGGATTGAATGAATGAGATTGTACTATTATCTACTATTATACTTTATATATAAGGGCTCTAAATTAATTAGATACTAAGTTTAAAGTTCACTGTATTTATTAATAATATCTCACACGTACATACGATGACTATTCACTCAAGACTGCCCAGCCATTTTTGTCGTCTGCCGCTACAAATGTAAATGTGTTGAAAGCTTCTAGCGCTTCATCTTCTATTCGACTAAGCAGAATCGCGACCTTCTCCTCTACACTGTCCTTGTATGATTTTGTGGCCAGCATGTAAATATCAAATTTCTGCTTCCAGCGTTTCCAGTTCTCACTTACATTGCCAGTGAGCTTAAGCTCTATCGGCGGTCTGTGTGTGTGTTCGCCATCGAATTTTATTATCCGACGTTATTTCGGTGATCCTTCGGGATCTTCAAGATGTTTCAGTGACAACCACTTCTGACACCATGTACTATTCTTAAGGGCTCTAAATTAATTAGATACAAAGTTTATAGTTCACTGTAATTATTAAAAATATCTCACACGTACATACGATGACTATTCACTCAAGACTGCCCAGCCATTCTGGTTGTTGCCAACCCCCTCTATCTGTTATTCCCTAGACCAGGGTTACCAACGTATCACAGAGATAGTCTAACTAGAGTCGCAGATTTCGAGTCTAGAAGACCGGCCTATACTAAAATCAACTGGATTACTACTGGATTCTTCTATGGGTAACATTTGATATTCTCTTAATGTTGCTACGTTGTGGTTTAGGCGCTGTTACATTCATTTGGCTTGATCTCATCTTCCGGTGAGTCTTTCTCGACGCTGAAACTGCTGGAACTATCGTCGCTCGAGTCGCAACAGTTCTCGACATGTTGGCGCTCGTTTCATCGTACGTGTTTGTTAACAACAAACCTCTTCCATCGCAAGTGTCACCTGCACTTGGGCCAATATTTCTTGCAGCCTCCCCTGAGCGTATCCAGCCTGCCGTGCTGCCAAACACATTTTTTACAATACTTTACCTGAGAGCTGATCGAGTTATCACACACAATTTTCACTCCCTTAGCATTACTGATAACGGTAATATTGGATCTCAGCCGTATTTTTGAAGTGCCTCCCTTGCTGTTGCCTTTAATCCCAACCTCATGCTCCCCATGCCGTCCAAGTTATAGCACTGGCGGGTCGGCCATTTGTGACGCATGCAGTAGTTCTTCGCTGGCATAAGCCATCATCTCTCCGGGAGCCTGAGCCATGTTGATGCAAGCTTCATGAAATGTTTTAAGGTTGACATGTCGTTGAACTCAGCCACTGAAGGACAAAAGTCTCGACTTTTAGTCTCGTCCTGTTTTAGCAGTTGAGTGACGGATTCCTTGCATCGCATGTGAGAAACAGATTCTTGCTCGATTAATCTTGTCTGTGGTTGGTGATTTTGTTCTTTCCTTGTCCTGGTCTCACCAGAGACGGTTGAGATGGCAGAATTCTTTTTAATCTCGATTAATTACATCTGCAAAGACGGCAATTTTATCTGCAGCAAACTAAATTGTTTCCTTACATTTTCGTTTCAATTGTTATGCTTCTCTATCTTCAGTGTCATCTCTTTTATCCAGACCACATGCCAAAATAAAAACAAATGTCATTACTTCCAGGGGCTTATGGGCTGCCTGTCCCAACTGCATGCCGTGGTAGCAAAGTTTGTTAATAATTACCAAACATTGGCCCTGCCATGCGATTTCCTCGAAGCCCGGCATTAGATGTAAAGTCACAAACTTGGTGAAAATTAACTGTTTTTTTGCCCAAAGCAGTATATTTTTTAATGTTATGCTAATAGAAAAAGCTGCAATAATGAATGTAAACGTACTCGGTATCCGCATGCATTGCAATCACGTCAGAATTGCCTTAGGGACGGATTCTGCCCGTCTCTTTATTTAAGCACCGTCCAAGAAAATCCAAGTTTCGTCTACAAATATTGGGACTAGTGGTACACCTGATTTTTCGCTGTCAAAAAAGTGTTTGGCTTTCAGAAAGGTGAAGACTTTTTGTTGGATGTTACGCTTCAAAGGTGCTCCGTCGGTCGTCGAATCGAAAACGATGAAATTGTTTTGTTGTCAGCAGGCCGTGATGGAACAGTTTCTCTTCGAAAAGGTGATATTACCTTGTGACATATTCACTGGCTCTCCAGTTGGTTCTGAGCCGAGCTCAATTTTAACTAGTCTTGGTCTGCGTCCTCGCCGGGAACCTGGCGGGTAAAGACTGACCGGTTCAACCCTCTCCAATGAAGATGATGACAGGCATTCAAATTAAGATAGCGTCCTGTGGAAATAGACTTGAGCGTTCTTCTCTGAAACTGGGCTCCTGGAATAAAGGGTATCTGTTCCCCCTACAAGAATTACGATTCTCGATCACGATGAGGTGAAAAGATGTGATGATTGCGTTTTAAGGCCACCCGGAGGCTAGAATTAGAAAATTTTTTGTTTTTTTTTATTTATTTATAAATTACTTTAATATCTTAGGATTGTTATTAACTAACCACGGATCGAATATATTGATTATTGTGTCCACAAAAAATTATTTGGTTTTTCCGTGTGTGACTGTTTTCTGCTTAATACCCATCGCGTAATATCGCGTTATCTCAGTTCGACGTTTTTACATTTTTGAAACATTTATCCCGGGACTTACTCTATGGATCAGTTTGACAATTTTACAGCTTGTTCATTGATAGTAGACTTGAGTTTTAACATGGACTTTTTGGGTTTTTCTTTTTTTTTGTTTGTGTGATTTTTTTAAGCCAAATATTTTTGGTTTTTCTTGTAAAATGGTAAAATTGAAGTAAAACAATAAAAATAAATATTTTGAAAAAATCTCGTGTCGATTTAAAGAGAATAGTCCCAGGAATGTTCCTAATTTATTTCAGCTTATATGGTTCAGCCACTAGTCGGGAAAATCAACCTAAAAATTGTCAAATTAACATTGTTACCATACAAGCTACGGCCAGCCTCCGGGTGGCGACTAACTGCATATTTCGTGGAGGGAGCAAAAATTGTATCAATGAGACGAATTCTTGGACAGCACCACTTACCGAACCGTGGCTGTCGGTCGTGGATTCGGGATTGCCGATGACCAGAATGTGGGCGTGCGGGAAAGATCCTCGTTTTTGGCACTCGATCACGTGGAAGTGAGCCATGGGCACGCCTAGCACGTGTCTCTTTGTTAGATCAATCATGAGTTCCTCGAGTTAAACACTCAGGCAGGCGGTGAGATCGGTTCGGTTCTCGGCCCACGCCGCAAGGCTCGCCTGAATCTCGGCTGAAGACGTCAGTTTCGCATTCGAGGATCAATGCAGTACTATTCAATTCAATTCAATTCAATTCAATTCAATGTTTCTATTTTTCATTTACTTTTACAGAATACTCGTGATGTTTAAGAAAAACAATGAGCATGAAAAAAGGTAAAGAACAGACACTTATTACAATTAGACTGCGATAAAAACATCCCGCAACGTTTAGGCTATGACGTGAGAGCTGCCTTTTAATAAAGAAGCTGGCTTTTCAAGAACGATGTCTGTGGTCGTAACTGGCTCGAGTAGATTCTTCCTCTTTCTTAAAATACATTTTATTAGTTTGCTCATTGCACATTGATAATGTGTCTATTGTTCGAAAATATATATTACTTGCACACGCCATCACTTAAATTTACTATCAGCTGAACATGCTACAGTTGTGTTAGCCTAACCTTGCCACAGCCTGGTGGACTCTGACTACAGTTGTGTTAGCCTTACCTTGCCACAGCCTGGTGGACTCTGACTACAGTTGTGTCAGCCTAACCTTGCCACAGCCTGGTGGACTCTGACTACAGTTGTGTTAGCCTTACCTTGCCACAGCCTGGTGGACTCTGACTACAGTTGTGTTAGCCTTACCTTGCCACCGCCTGGTGGACTCTGACTACAGTTGTGTTAGCCTCACCTTGCCACAGCCTGGTGGACTCTGACTACAGTTGTGTTAGCCTAACCTTGCCACAGCCTGGTGGACTCTGACTACAGTTGTGTTAGCCTAACCTTGCCACAGCCTGGTGGACTCTGACTACATGTTGCCAACTTTAGAATGCAAAATAAAGTCAGTCTTCACCGGGGAGTTTGAAAATTAACCAGTAAATTATGATCAAACAATGCATCATGCACTTAAATTCTTTGTGAATTGAACAGTTTGTTTACGTGAAATTAATTCCATTTAAAAATAAGAACTTAAATGCAAAACTAAAAGTTCTAATGGCTTCTGCTAAATACCTACCGTACACTAGCGGATTCTAGCAATGGCTGCCAAAACGCAGTTTGCAAGCTTGGTTTCCTGCCAAAACCCAATAAAAGTTAAAAGTAATCCAAAATATATTAATTGTAACTTTGGTTGATTAACATTTATTGTTTTTCATTAAATCTTTTGTATTAAATTTAGTCCCTCGGAAGAATCTTGAAAATTTAGAAAGTCTACGTTTTTCATCTGCAAAATTTCTAGATGGGCTCGGGCTGTGTTTAACTTAAGCAACCTACGTAGTAGAGACACCGGACTGAAAATGTCTACAGATTTTAACCCTCTGTCAATTTTACTGTGGATTGCATCCACTTCTTGTAAATTACCGTGGCCCGGCTCAGAATATTTCTGCTCTATACTTTGAATGGTAACTTGATCGTCAGCGAGAAAGGTTGTGATTGCAGTGATAGAGTTTTTATTCTGTGGGACGCACGAATCTGACCAAAGTATTACTTTCTTGAGCTGGGGATATCGCTGTTGGACGGCATATAGTATTTTAACCATAGCGCTTGCAATGTGGTTACCTGCACGTCCGGATATTCCCTCGTTCCACAATGCACAGAACGTTACGCCATCTAGGCTGCAATGGGCTGTCAAATTATAGCAATTCAACTTTCGTAGGTAGAAAAAGCTTGATATTTCGGATTTAGGCAATGAAATAACCCTCTCCATATCGTAACAAATCACCATAGTCTCTACGTCAGGGGAATTTCTTTTGTACCGCTCCCGATCAGTATCTCGCTCAGCTTTTCCCAAAGTCTTCCTCTTTAAATGAGCATCGTGGAGTTCTAGCTCTGCAGTGCTTGGCTGTAGGATCATTTTAAAAGCCTCACAACTGTCACATCAATCTTTCTTTGGGTGATGAAAATGCTAGGTTGAACTCATTCATGAAGATTTGTCTATACTTGCTTCATTTCACTGGATTTTCCTTATTAAAAAAATCACTGTCTAAGAAAAGCTGATGCATTCCAGCTACTGTCAGAGACGGATCTAAATACTTTTTGGTCGTTTCTGATTGACAATAGTGGGAATCCACAGTCGGGAATGCCCTGATGTGTGCTCTGACCCCATCCAAAGCTGCTGGATCGCAAACCTTCTTGATGTGTTTGCCTTTAGTTGGAGTGCATGCAACCCCAGTTTGAGAATTGAATTTGGTTTTAAAAAAGTAATAAACCCGTTGCTTGCTTATGTTCAAGGCTGTCAAAAAAAAATTCTTGGCATACTCGAATCCGCTCCCCGTCCACTTCAAAATAGTAACAAAATGAGTTGGCGCGTCGACTAATCTCCGCTACTGTGCGCTTCCGGGCTTTGGGCAAACGCTCAATAAACTTAGCGTAGATATGCAATTTTTTTTTCATCCGACAGTTTCCAAAACCGCTGAAAAATGTTCAATTGATCGGCTCTCGAAACCCCTAGCATACATCTGAAACTGCAATCATCACGGCACTGCCTGTTTGACGCACGGGCTGCATGCTTATTGCCTTTCCCGTCGGAGTACGCTTTCCCCGAGGCTCGGTTTAGGTTTTCAACGTTACGCGGCCAAAGATGGGGTCTCTGCTGCCTTTTCGATGTCCTTGTAGCCCTGTACATTTATTCAAAATTTATCAAACTTCACACATCACATCTTTTTTGTAATTCAATCATTGCAGGTATACACTTACTTAACAACTAAACCAATAACAGCTGCTGACTCTTGCTCGCAATCAGTCTCCGCTTCGCCTTCACTTAACAAGTAGTTTGGATCATCGGCATCATCACTGTTTAAACACGAGGGAAAAAGGCATTAAAATTTTGAAGGCTTGAGTTCATTAAAGTTTGATTTTGTTGTACGTTTTGACATACCTATCTTGCACACTTTCTGGAATAACGGTGAATCTTCGAGCATCAGATTCATCGTCGCCGACCTCGGACGTCTCGGCGAGGTTTTCGTCATTGATGTCGTCGCTGCACTCGCTTTGAAATGATGCTGCATCATCCACTTCAGGCATCTCCGGCAGAACATCGCTGCAACCGCTTTCGCTCGTATCATCGAGAATGCTATTATCGAAAGAAAGAGCACTGATTATTTTGCTTTATTTAAACCATTATTTCCATGCCAGATTTTACTAGGAGATTTATTACAAATCTAGAAGTACTTACCCTAAATCCAAACAGACTGGCAGATCCGGGGCTGGCGACGACATGGGTTCATCTTCACTATCCCCATATTCCATAATTTGATCCATATCAAAGAAATATAAAAATCACGGTCATTGAGAATAAACAAATCTTTACCAAAGTTTATACCTATAACCTACAATAAGCCACAAGCACACGACGAGATTCGAACCTAATTCGAACGGCGCGAAAATACTCGATCGTGATTGGTCGAAACATACTGAATCCGGTTTGTTGGAGCATAGTTGGAGTTAGAACAAATAAGCATTAACTTTGATCGGTTTCGGGTGGATACAGACCACGATTTATTCCAGAAAAGCAGTGTTAGGGACATATTTTCATGCAGGTCAGCTTGTTTTTGCATAAATTCAGACCTTCACAGATCGAAAGCTCATCACGTACTCTATCATCTGTGAAAATTTCAATGGAGTAGCCCCCCTTCATTTTCTCGCAAATAAATGATAACCAAATTTTTTTATTGTTTCGTTCAGTACATCACGTATTTTTTAAGGCTAGCGCTTATGAGTTTTGTAGGCTTATTCTCATTTCTGTCCAGGGCTGGGCCAAAAATTTAGACTTTCACGGATCGAAAGCCCATCACGTACTCTATCATCTGTGCAAATTTCAATGGAGTAGCCCCCCCCCCCCTTCATTTTATCGCAAATAAATGATAACAAAAATTTTGTAAAAGTTAGCCTTTTTTTGTCCAGGGCTGGGCCAAAAATTTAGACCATCACAGATCAAAAGCCCATCACGTACTCTATAATCTGTGAAAATTTCAAGGGAGTACCCCCCACTTCATTTTCTCGCAAATAAATGATAACAAAAATTTTGTAAAAGTTAGCCATTTTTTGTCCAGGGCTGGGCCAAAAATTTAGACCATCAATGAAGGGGGGGGTACTCCCTTGAAATTTTCACAGATTATAGAGTACGTGATGGGCTTTTGATCTGTGATGGTCTAAATTTTTGGCCCAGCCCTGGACAAAAAAAGGCTAACTTTTACAAAATTTGCTTTTCAATTATTTGCGAGAAAATGAAGGGGGGGTTCTCCCTTGAAATTTTCACAGATGATAGAGTAAGTGATGGGCTTTCGATCCGTGATGGTCTTAATTTTTGGCCCAGCCCTGGACAAAAGAAATCTCGATGTAGCCTGGAGGCATCGATATTTCTATGATCAGTTGAACATGAAACGGCAAATCGACTGCATCTACCAGAATAAAATCGTGTGAAACTCAAAATCTTGTAAAATTATAAAAACAAAATAAGGTCCCTTGAGGTAGACGCAAATTTTGTGCCCAAATTTTCAAAATGGGTTTTAAATCATCCAACACCCAACAAAGACACTATTTCTTGTTACATTGAGTTACTAAACCGGCTCTAACTACCAAACGAAATCCCGGCCCAACTCAAAAATCTTTGTAAAATGATCAGAACATACAGAGGTACCTCAAGGCAAAAGGAAAATGTGGGCCGGATTTTCTGAAGGGGTTAAACGGCGTCTAAACCCAACACCAATACGATTTCTTGGGTTATCCACTGCTGTCGCCTGTATTTATGCAACCCACACTACATACAAGCACACAGAATTGCGTTACGACACGGCGTTGTCATTGCCCGTTTGATTCTACGATTCTACCGTTCCTTGCGCCAGAACAGCTGTTTTGAAATATTAACCTCTACGTTTGTAGAGGAAATGTCATCGACCTATTGCAAACGAAAATGATTTCACATTTATTTATCAGACTTCGGTTGTTTATTCACTTAAATAATTTTACAAGTTATCAATGAATACTTAGTGAGAAGGTTTACGTAACCGTAACAACAGAAATAATAATTCAGAACTAGAATTCGAACTGCATTGATACGGCCAGGACAAGGTGTGAAAGATTGGTCTGAAACTAATTATGTGCCTTCTCATTTAAATGATTGTAAGTACGATTTTACTGTTATTTATCTGTGTGATTTCGTTTGAATGTTTCTAAATGTTTTCTCGACAGATAGTTTGAGCAAAAACTCTCTTTTGTAACTCCAACAAACCGCCGTATGAACGTCACGTTGGATAAAGCTTACAAATAATGTTAATTTTACAACCATTTCCAGTTGTTTCCAATCAATTTTCACAATCTCTATTTGGGGTGTCGATTTCCAAGTGAATGTCGCGGAAAAGACAGGCCACTTACCGATGTACTTACATACCAACAACCATTGTTACATGAAATTACACAGTTTTCACATTTTGTTTGGCTTTCTTGGTTTTATCTTTCGACGAGCTAAAATCCTGTACACTGCTGATTCACGATCTAATCACGAATTAAGCTTTAAATAACTTTGACCGTTTTCAATCACTTTTGACATATTGGCATACCTCTCTGCGGAGAGGGTCACATATTTCTCAGCGAATTTTTACCACACAAAGGACAGGTATGTGATTAGGTAATAGTTGAGGTACGCATTGACCGTTGTTCAGCTATTTATAGAAAATAACTGCCTCGTTTAGTTAGACCTATTGTCTATGTATATATCCACCAATTATGTAGGCCGTCGATATCAAAGTTTTATCCAAACTAACAAAATGCTACACGATCAAATAAATCCACTAGAATAGGAAAGTGAGCAAGAAAACTCAACAAATATTCACTTATCTTAGGCTTCGAGCCTTTTTCAGAGCTACCAAAAGTATTTTGAGAAAAAGGAATTCCTAATTTTCATATTTTTTTCTTAAATAATAATTTTAAAGACCGTTGACAATGACATTGCACACTACGATTCTAATAAAATCTAGCGCTAAGCTCTTGTAATTATAAAGATCAACCGCATAAAACACTGCTATTAAAACGCCATCATTTATGTACCTAGCGAGCTATCCATCTATGCATGCAACTGGGTAAGTAGCTAGGGTACACACATATTTACCAAACTATATTTATTTTGTGAAATTGTACGGTTTATAAATTTGTTTCGTGCGTGCAAGGAAAATTTGAGCCGAGGAATATGTTTTCTCTTGAATGTGTTCATATTTTCCGAGCAGTTCGGCTAAGTACCACTGCATGCAGCCAGGTGGCGTCGTTCAATTAGCAGGTAGTCCACTTCCCGCCAACACGCACCAACCGTTTACTGGCTGTTTTTAGCGGAGCTCGGGCATTCGCTTCTGAACTCTCCGACGAGAACGTTGTGCTGTCTTCTCGTCTCTTGGCCAAGACAACTCTGTGGAAGATCAACTCGCTTGCTGTTGGCTCAAAATGTTTCTCAAATTATTTCGGTAAGTTGACATTTTACGTTTTTTACAATTCAACTAAATAATTCAACCGTCGCAGCTCGACTCTCGGTCGCCACATTTATGTTATTAGTATGCATTCAAATTTACCCGAGGTCATTTAACCCAGCCTTTTTAATTATAAATAATCTATTTGGCTTCAATTTATAACAGCAGAGAAAATACGGGGACGCAATATCAGAGGCGCTATTACAATCATTATTAGATTTACTGCTATCGTTTATTTCAATATCCACTTCATTTTGACATTATTTTTGCAATTAACTTCAAAACGCTGTTGTAGCTTTGCTGAACGAATGGCGTACAATTGCACTTGTTGCAGGCAACGAGGAGTCGTGGTTAGAATGTGTTTAATTGTCTAATAATGGCGTCTGTTTTTCAGACATGGGACGCCTTCAACACGAGAGCAGCAACATGGACGAACATTGACCGCCCATGAAAGACAAGATGGAGTCGTCGCTTCATTGTTTGGGTGAGTCTTTCAATGCTTTGTCATTCCTCTTCATTTCGCAAAACCTGCTACAAACATTGCTTGTATATTCCTCACGTGTTGGCTAGTTTATTTAATTTCTGGTTACCTGCGTTTCTTTCTTTAGAAGATTAGACCTTTAGACAATCGTTTAGTCAATCCGATCTCCACCTGTCGCTAGAGTTGCTCTAACCAATTGAGCTACTTGGACACTGGCTTTTTGAGACGATTTTAGTGTATTTGATGAGAATGACGGATCTCCAAGGAGTAGAACCAAGAGGCTGTGAATACTCGCAGTCACTCTGATTCTAGTGACGCTATTCCACGTCACAACCTGTCAAACTCGAGTAACTTCAATTTGACGTTGGACGCGTTTTATTTAGTTAAAATATTATTTAACTTGCATCAATTTTGAGACGGCTATAGAGTTCATAATAAGAAAAAAGCATTTTTTCGCTTCATAAAGAACTTCCCTCTCTTGCCGTGAAGTTTTTCCTCAAGTAACTTGTTTTTGAGAGTGCAAACGTTCAGTTTGTTTGGATGCTTGGTTTTAAAAAACAACAATTCGTCACGTAATGCCAAACCTTAAGCATCATCCCGGGCTTACTATCTGTTTCAACAGATTTGATTTCTTATTTCAATTTATCAAACGTTCTTTTATCTTTCACCATCGTAAGGAAACATAGCACCTAAAAGCCAAGACTTGGACCCGATTTTTGGAAAGGTTTTTTTCAATTGAGAACTCTCGTTCCATGAATTGAGATTCCATCATCCTTCATCACCTGTTGCCTTGCTCTCCAGTACTTTGCCAGTCTCCTCCTTGTTTGTATCGTTGAGGTAGTCCGAGACCCAGCGTGCTTTTTTGTCATGATTTAGTCACATTTCAATTCCTGGGGCTGCCCCAATCGACCACTGAATTTGACAAAATTTAAATTGTGTTTTCTCCTTTCATATTGCCGAACAACATTTCACGATTGCATATGTTTTATTGTTAGAAACACTAAAAACCTTTCAGAAATTGGTGATCTTGGTCCTTGAAGATTCGTCGTTCTCATTAAATTCACTCAAATCCTCTCCAAAGTATGTCTTCTGTCCAAGTAGCTCAATTGGTTAGAGCAACACCCGTGACAGGTGGAGATCGAGATTCCAGTCCCCGTTGGATCATCCATTTTTTAGAGGTTATTAGTGTTCTTAATAAAAAAATACTTTGCCCATTGCAAGCATTGAGTCACCGAGGTTGAATGGATGTGGATAGAATCAGAGTGACTGTGACCATGCACGGCCTCTTGGTCATTCACCCGTCATTTGTATTCAACGCATTAAAATCGTCTTGAAAAGCTCTTGTCCTATTAGCTCAGTTGGATGTTTGAGCAACACCAAGACCAGACGGACCGGGTTCGAGACCCCGACTAGCCACTTACTTATGTTGGGTTAATTATGTTCCTAACAATAAACTACCCCGGGGACCAATTGCGAGCAATTGCATCAATTTTGAATTCCACAATCAAATTAAAACTGAAGCTAGTTATTGATTCGAGTATATCTCTGTTCGTTGCAGGCCCCGCCGAGATTGAGTCTACTCCGACGCCGAGACTTCGACGCCGAGACTTCGACGCCGAGACTCGCCCGCGGTTCTCGTCGTCATCGGAATCGGGACACGGGCGCGTAATCCGTCACCTCGGTCGGCCGGGATGTTTGCGTTCAACATCAGCTAAGTGGTCTTGGGTTAGCGCTTCAAGGCCTCACACAAACAAACACACAAACACACAACCAGTTAGGCAACAGGTATCTACAGGTAGCAGTCATCCACGAGCCAACGGGTCCACGAGCTGACGAGTCTTCATCTTCTGCATGGCATGTGGGCACCGCATGATGCACACTCCACTCGAAGCGCTAATCCTACGACCTCTTTCCTCAGCGTTCATTACGATTTCGCTTCGGTACCGTGATAAGTCTTGCGTTTTTACTGCGTTTATTCTGCGTTTATTCTGCGTTTATTCTGCGTTTATTCTGCGTTTTTGATGCGTTTTTACTGCGTTTATTCTGCGTTTATTCTGCGTTTTTACTGCGTTTTTGATGCGTTTATTCAGCGTTTATTCTGCGTTTTTGTTGCGTTTTTACTGCGTTTATTCTGCGTTTATTCTGCGTTTATTCTGCGTTTTTGATGCGTTTTTACTGCGTTTATTCTGCGTTTCTTATGCGTTTATTCTGCGTTTATTCTGCGTTTTTACTGCGTTTATTCTGCGTTTACTCTGCGATTTTACTGCGTTTTTACTGCGTTTATTCTGCGTTTACTCTGCGTTTTTACTGCGTTTATTCTGCGTTTATTCTGCGTTTTTACTGCGTTTATTCTGCGTTTACTCTGCGATTTTACTGCGTTTTTACTGCGTTTATGCTGCCGGCCCGTATAGCTGGCACGATCTGAACTGGAGGAATCGTGGTGGGAACGAGAGTTTGGAATCAGGAACTGTTGTGGTTGTCAAGTGTGAGATTGTAACAAATGTTGTGGCTTTAAATGTTCCTGTTTGTGTCAATGTTTGTGTTAATGTTTGTGTAAATGTTTGTGTAAATGTTTGTGTCAATGTTTGTGTCAATTTTTGCGACTATGTTTTTGATTTTGTACCTGACTGTACTAATTGCGTTTGATGTTATTTTTACAATTGCGTTCTGTTTCACTAACTTGTGTTCTTGTAATCCATGTCGCAGGAACCTAATGACGGAGCCTTTACCTTTCAGCGCCTGATAATCAAATGCCAGGCAATAACAAAAACTTTTTTGATTTCATTGTTGCGAACGTCAAGTGTCTCCGTGAACACTGCTACCAACTCGACTGGCCGATTTTTGCATCAGCTCCATGGCTACCAACTGGACCATCATCTCGGCAACAAAGATGGAACGGAGTTTAGAAGAGGGTTCTGGTTCGACTCCCAGTTCCTGGCCAGTCGCCGTGGCAACAAAGATGGAACGGAGTTTAGAAGAGGGTTCTGGTTCGACTCCCAGTACCTAGCCAGTCGCCGTGGCAACAAAGGTGAGCCAACAAATAAACATTACAAATTATTTAACAAGTTGAGTCGAGACCGATGAAGCACTCTTGACTAGATTTACATAATAACCGTTGTTTGCTTCGGGAATATTTTGAAACTCTGTGCATCTCTTCCCGGTGAAATTTGTCAGCCAGCAACGTTTGTTTTATTTTTGTCCTTTGATTTCCAGCTGACCGCACGAGGCTACAGAATCTGCGCCCGTAACACTTGTCGCTCGAGACCGAAACGAAGAATGAAGATCGACATGATGCTCGACTGACCGATGGTAAGCCAAGATTTGATCGGCATTTTCCACAATAAATCCGCTGCAGGAATCGATTCTTCCAACTTACCAGTGGTGTAGTCCTACATTATTTTGTTTTGGGTATACGCTGGGTTATCAGGCCTTGAGTTCCAAATGCCGTGGTCATCACTAGGTTAGGTACTGGCTAGGTACTTCTAGTCTATTCACTAGTTATAGTTCATAGATAGTCCATTCCTATCAACACTAAAACTACTACTTGGTGTTGGGGTCGCTGCAATCGCGCTTTCCTGGGGTGGGTTGAATGAGTACGTTGACTGCTTGGAAAAACCATTGCATACCCATCCAGATCATACGAACCGCTACGATACACGGACTACCCACTTTTCCGAATAAACTTTGCTTTTCGAGTTTTTATAGTGCATGTTGTAGGGAGATTAAGAATTGTTGTTGCATAACGCATTTTAAAGTTTTGCAAAGTGTATTTACCCGGTGAAATTTGTCAGCCCAACGTTTGTTTTATTTTTGTCCTTTGATTTCCAGCTGACCGCCCGAGGCTACAGAATCTGCGCCCGTAACACTTGTCGCTCGAGACCGAAACGAAGGATGAAGATCGACATGATGCTCGACTGACCGATGGTAAGCCAAGATTTGATCGGCATTTTCCACAATAAATCCGCTGCAGGAATCGATTCTTCCAACTTACCAGTGGTGAAGTCCTATATTATTTTGTTTTGGGTATACGCTGGGTTATCAGGCCTTGAGTTCCAAATGCCGTGGTCATCACTAGGTTAGGTACTGGCTAGGTACTTCTAGTCTATTCACTAGTTATAGTTCATAGATAGTCCATTCCTATCAACACTAAAACTACTACTTGGTGTTGGGGTCGCTGCAATTGCGCTTTCCTGGGGTGGGTTGAATGAGTACGTTGACTGCTTGGAAAAACCATTGCATACCCATCCAGATCATACGAACCTCTACTATACACGGACTACCCACTTTTCAGAATAAACTTTGCTTTTCAAGTTTTTATAATGTAGGTTGTAGGGAGATTAAGAATTGTCGTTGCAAAACGCAATTTAAAGTTTTGCAAAGTGTATTTACTGGGCGTATACCCTGTAATTTTTTTGGGTATACGCTCGGTGTCTAAAAGTTTTTTGGGTATACGGCTAATACCCGCGTACACCCTCGACTGCACCACTGCAACTTACCTTGCACTAAACGAGTCCGTCCGTTGTGCTTTGCTCGTTTAAATTTCGCGTCTACCCGTCCCAGTGGCGTTGCAAGCCACTGTCGATCGTGACTAACGTGTTTCTGGTTTTGTCTGCAGTCGGCGGTTGTCATTCACGATTGAAGAAAGTGACGGTGAAGACCTCGAGGAACCTGAGCCCCCAGGCTTCCCCCGCGACAAGTGCCGTACGATGGAATATATTCGACAACAAAACTACAGGTACGCAACTGCATGGACGTAAAGCTCCCTGCTCCAAACCGTAACTTTGATTGTAAGCCGACATTTTAATTCGACATGTACATCGGTGAGAATGCAATCAACTGAGAGCGTACACAACTACCCTCTAGAAACTTTGTTCCCATTCGTGGAATCGACCCACAGTTGTTAGCTTACGAGGCACATACTCATGGACTTAACCTCAAAAAGTTGTTGCTAGCAACCGTCTAGCGGGAACATAATTGATGAACGGTTTGTCGTGTTGGAAACACCGGTTCTCGTTAGATCACCAAAGTTAAGCAACACTGCGCTGGGCCAGGTATTGGATGGGTGACCATCATACACATGACCAGTTCTGTTCGGGAGAGAGGTTGGAGGGATAAAAGTTAGTACAGCAACTTCACTCGCCTTGCTTATCAACCTCTCGACAGCATGGATTTGTGGAGGAATCCTGTTGTTCGCGTTGTACCGTCCTTCGGAAGGGACGTTAAGCCGGTGGTCCCCTTGGTCTTCGACAGGAGTAGGCTACATGCCGGCACCGGGTTTCCCCTCCTGCCTTCTAGGCTAGGTTAGGTTCATCATCATCATCCACTCATTCACCGACGCCATCAGACCAGTGCTGCATGGCACGTTGTCAAAACAGTGTGTCGTTAAACACCGCAAATAATAATAATAACATAGATGTGTTGCCTAATCTGCGGCCTTTCTTTTCACGCAGGTTTCCACTCTGCCTTGGTTTGGATGGAAAGCTGTCCGCAGTGGGACGTAATCCGATCTCCTAGAAGCGACATCGAGACGTCTCTACAGCAGCGTCGATAGATGTAAGTCGGCATGCGAGCCTTCCAATACAAGTCCGTAATCTCTCGCCCTAGAATTGGCTTTTCAAAGACGTATCGCGTCAAAAACTGGATACATTTTGTCTCCGTCTAAGAGATATAATCCACAGGTTCATGACCAACGAACAAAGCTAATGATAGTTTTTAGACTCATGTCTACTTGATGTAAACTTAGCACTAGTTTTAACAAAAACTATTTCAACTGGGTTTTCAATGCTAAGTGAAGAACAACTGAATTTCCCAACGTTTCGTAACTTGTACCTGTTACTTTATCAAGGGTAAAGCAGTCCTGACAATACAAAATACATTAGTTTTTGAGTTATTGACCCTGATTATTTTATTTAGATGCATTTAGGAAGCTTGAACTAGGAAATTGTTATAATTTTGTGTGGTTCTTTTGTTATTGGAAAATTGTCAGGACTGCTCTTACCCTTGAAGAAGTAACAGGTACAAGTTACGAAACATTGGGAAATTTAGTTGTCCTTTACTTGGCATTCAAAACCCAGTTGAAATAGTTTTTCTACATAGCTAATGTTTTCCCAAGTTTGAAAACTGGTTTTGCGCAATTTTTCCCGAGTAAACGTCGCTGTCCGGAGCATGTTTTACTGAGTGCAAGAGTCGTCATGTACCTGGCAACGAGTCTAATATGACTTTATTCTGTTGTCTTCAGGTGAACTCCACGAGCCGCTGCTGGAAGCCGATGCATCTTGGCTTCCTCCGACGAGACCTTGCTTCAAGCCCTGGAAATTGTAGCAAGAACGCGCTGTGAGAGTTTTATCAGGGCTCTGAGGAAACGTGGGGCAACTTTTGTTAGATAGATAACATATTTAATTGCTTGCTTTGTGGGGCTTAACGTCACGTCAGTTCAGAGGCTGTTCAAGTCTCGAGTTCGGGAAATATTCATAATTATTGATTAATTTGTGTGACATGAGAGAAGTTGAGAAAAATTTGGGGACAAGGCCATTGTTGTTAGACTTCCTGTCCAAGTTTTGGATTGTTGTAGGTTCTTCCTAGAGGTGTATCGTTCTTCACGGTTAGATAGGTTCGGTACCGAACCGTAGTAGGTTTGTTAGGTTTGTTAGGTTTGTTAGGTTTGTTAGGTTTGTTCGGTTTGTTAGGTTTTTTAGGTTTGTTCGGTTTGTTCGGTTTTGGTGTCGAATGGTTGTTTCTTTGTCGCTTTGTCCATCGTTAGGGTCGCTGGAATTAGGTTAATTTGTTCTTCTAGTTTTCATGTCCAATTTTGTTCTCTTCTCTCATGTTGCGTTTTTCTCTTAGCTTGCCTTACGCCTAGAACATTTTGTAATATTGTGATCAATTAAGTTAACGTAAAATCATAGCAGATAGAGTCATAAGGGGAGAGTAGAGTTTCCTCAGATGCTTTGAGATTCATGTGACCAAATTTACAAGCCATAGGCCTTTATCGCTCGCCTGCATAATGTTCCTGTTTGCACCCGTGAGGCCCGCCTCGGACGTTCGTTTTTCATGGTTTTCGCGCGTCTTAAGTTAAGCTAATGCTGGGCGATTGATTATAATCTCTGCAAAATACAGATTATAATTGGCCATGACCACTGACCTCACGGAACAAACGCTTGGAAATATCAAATGAATCACTCTCACAGTTAGCAAGATTTACGTAAACACAAACACGTAAATAGTAATTCAGATATTGTTAAAACATTTGAATTGTATTTGATGGCGATGTTAATGTCATTATATATATTGTGTTGTGATATAAAAATTTACAACCCTATAGCCTTTTGATTGGGATCCCTGGATGAAAAGAAATTTCACGAATTTGCGGTGCTTGTAAATCTGGAATTCCTGTAACTTCCACTTCCAAATTTTCCTTCCGCCTTAAGGTACCTCAGTATGATATTATTATTGTACACATTAAGTTACTCAAGGTAGCAAGAAATCGTATGTGTGTTGGGAATTAGACGCCGTTTAACCCCTTCAGAAAATCCTGCCCAGATTTTCCTTCTGCCTAAAGGTACCTTTAGGTACTTCTGTATGTTCTTTTAATTGTACTAGATTGTTTAGTTAGACCGGGTTTTCGTCTGGTAATTACAGCTGATATAGACATTCACGCTTCTCTGGTATGTTTAGTATTTTAGTCGTAATTGTGTCCATTAAGTGCATTCTCATTTTATAAGTAATTTTTGTTTGTTTTGATGTGATTTATTTTATTTTGAGCCTAGATTTAAATTGTTTTTGTATTTCTTTTAATTACTCGCAATATTTTTCATTTCTTTATGTTCGAATTTGCGCGAATGGCCTTAAATTACATGGTCCATTGCTGGGTTTCTGATTGGCTTAGCGGGCATGATAGTAGCCTCCTAAGGGGTGTTTAAATGTCAGCCATGTTTAATCAGAATGTGCCGCTGGTTGGGCCTGACCCCAACAAGCAGCCCATTCAGATTGTCGAATTGAAACATCTTGTAAAATGGTGACAGCATAATGAGGTTTCTCGAGGTAGAAGGAAATTTTGTGCCCGAATGTTCTAAATGGGTTTAAAATTATCCACGACACGATTTCTTGCTATCTTCAGTAACTAAACCCGGCTTCAACTTCCAAATGAAAACCTATTGATTGAATGATTGATTATTGGTATTTAACGACGCACTGTTATACAACTGGGCATGCGGCACTGGTCTAATGGCGACGGTGAATGAGCGGATGATTATGAGGATGATGATTAATCTAACCTAGCCTAGAAGGGAGGCGGGGAAACCCGGTGACTGCACGTACCCTACTTCTGTTGAAAAGCTTGGACCACCGGCTTAACGTCCCTTCCGAAGGACGGTACAACGCGAACAACAGGATTCCTCCACAAATCCATGCTGTCGAGAGGTTGATAAGCAAGGCGAGTGAAGTTGCTGTACTAACTTTCATCCCTCCAACCTCTCTCCCGAACAGAACTGGTCATGTGTATGATGGTCACCCATCCAATACCTGACCCAGCGCAGTGTTGCTTAACTTTCGTCCCTCCAACCTCTCTCCCGAACAGAACTGGTCATGTGTATGATGGTCACCCATCCAATACCTGACCCAGCGCAGTGTTGCTTAACTTTCATCTCTCTAACCTCTCTCCCGAACAGAACAGGTCATGTGTATGATGGTCACCCATCCAATACCTGACTCAGCGCAGTGTTGCTTAACTTTCATCCCTCCAACCTCTCTCCCGAACAGAACTGGTCATGTGTATGATGGTCACCCATCCAATACCTGACCCAGCGCAGTGTTGCTTAACTTTCATCCCTCCAACCTCTCTCCCGAACAGAACTGGTCATGTGTATGATGGTCACCCATCCAATACCTGACTCAGCGCAGTGTTGCTTAACTTTGGCATGATAGTAGCCTCCTAAGGGGTGTTTAAATGTCAGCCATGTTTAATCAGAATGCGCCGCTGGTTGGGCCGGACCCCAATAAGCAGCCCATTGAGATTGTCGAATTGAAACATCTTGTAAAATGATGGCAACTTAACGAGGTTTCTTGAGGGAGAAGGAAATTTTGTGCCCGAATGTTCTAAATGGGTTTAAAATTATCCACGACACGATTTCTTGCTATCTTGAGTAACTAAACCCGGCTTCAACTTCCAAATGAAAACCTATTGATTGAATGATTGATTATTGGTGTTTAACGACGCACTGTTATACAACTGGGCATGCGGCACTGGTGAATGAGCGGATGATTATGAGGATGATGATTAATCTAACCTAGCCTAGAAGGGAGGCGGGGAAACCCGGTGACTGCACGTACCCTACTTCTGTTGAAAAGCTTGGACCACCGGCTTAACGTCCCTTCCGAAGGACGGTACAACGCGAACAACAGGATTCCTCCACAAATCCATGCTGTCGAGAAATTGATAAGCAAGGCGAGTGAAGTTGCTGATCTATCTTTAATCCCTCCAACCTCTCTCCCGAACAGAACTGGTCATGTGTATGATGGTCACCCATCCAATACCTGACCCAGCGCAGTGTTGCTTAACTTTCATCCCTCCAACCTCTCTCCCGAACAGAACTGGTCATGTGTATGATAGTCACCCAACCAATACCTGACCCAGCGCAGTGTTGCTTAACTTTCATCCCTCCAACCTCTCTCCCGAACAGAACTGGTCATGTGTGTGATGGTCACCCATACAATACCTGACCCAGCGCAGTGTTGCTTAACTTCGGTGATTTAACGAGAACCGGTGTTTCCAACACGTCAAACAGGGAGTACCCCCCCTTCATTTTCTCGCTAATAAATGATAACAAAAATGTTGTAAAAGTTAGCCTTTTTTTGTCCAAGGCTGGGCCAAAAATTTAGACCATCACGGATCGAAAGCTTATCACGTACTCTATCATCTGTGAAACTTTCAAGGGAGTAACCCCCCCTTCATTTTCTCGCAAATAAATGGAAACCAAATTTTTTTATTGTTATGTCTGTTTCGTTCAGTACATCACGTATTTTTGAAGGCTAGAGCTTATGAGTTTTGTAGGCTTTTTCTCGTTGCGCTATGTTGAGTTGGTGCCTTTAGATGGCGTTTTAGATTTTGCGAGCTAAGTATCCACTAGTCCGATTTGAGTTTTATCAGTTCAGTTTACTCGAGCGCTTTCTTCGATCGTTTTATATGGTTTTGTTTTTATCCCATTTTTGATAATGCCTTGTTGTTTACGTTTAACGAAGAAGTGGAAGCAAAGCTTTCAGATAAAATCAGTTTTTAAGCCTCAAGACGTTGTAGTGAAAAAGAAGCAAAAGTGGGGTTAAATACGCCTGGTACCAGGCGCTCAATAACGCCTTTTTCAAGTTCGTCAAGACAAAAGTTGGAAGGACACTTTGAAGATTCAGAAATCAGTGAGAATAGTCCAGACAGTGGTAACGAAATTATCAGCATGGAACTTTTGACGGTTGCTCTGCAGAGCTTCGTTGCTTGTCGCGAGTGCCACGACAAATCCTGCATCTCTACAGTGACCAGTGTGCATAATAGTCTTGCATCAAAACTGAAACTTTTTGTGAACGTTGTAAAGCTGAGTTTGCCTTCGATTCATCAGAGAAAAGAGTAATTGCAGCTGCTGGTTAAGCTTTTTTGGTATGATGTGAATACACGTTTCGTTTATGGTCTACGAAAGATTAGCAAGGAGCGCAAGGCAAGGCAGACTAGAAGAAACTGCAAGCGGCAGCTTGAGGACATGGAAGATAACTTGGACAACCCTTCTTATCGAGCTGGAATCGCTAGAAAAATGAGAAAGTAAGATTAAATTATTGCTTCAGGCGGTCCAATTTAGTAATTTAGCGGAATTTATTGGTCAGCGAAACGCGTCAAACAAGAAAATACTATGCAAGATCCAAGAAAACTATTGTATTACTAATAATTAGAAGTATGCCTGCTCAAATAAAATAACTTTTTGGTTCTAAACTTTCAGAACATTGCGCTTTTATGGAAAAATAGCAAAAATAGCGTGCTAAAAATAACCACTGCGATTATCTCGGCTCCCAGTTTTGTTGTATTCATTGTACTTTTACTCAGAGTCTGAAAAGCAGCCTCATCATCCCCTCATTCACAGACCTCATTAAAGATCAGTGCCACATGGCCAATGCAACCATCTTCTGACTTTGTGTTTGTTTGATTCTAGCTTGCAGTGAAGTCTGGAAGGACGTATAGTTGAGCTGTCAACTTCAACTCATCCTACAGCAGTGACTCTTGACAGGTAGGTTTCAATATTTCAAGATGCAATACAAAGTGGAAATATATCATCATGGTTTGTTGAGGGGGCAAAGAGGGATGTTACTAATGTCGGCGCTGTGTGCCAGGAATATTGATAAGACTTGGCGCTAATCCACCTTGTATTTGTTCTACGTGATTTAAAACTCCAATCATACTTTATCTTGCTATCGCAACACCAAGGCTTCCTGCTATGCCATAACATGCCATAACGAACCATGTCATACCATACCATTAGATATACCATACCTTGCCATGCCATGCCATGCCATGCCATGCCATGCCATGCCTTGCCTTGCCATGCCATGCCATGCCATGCCATGCCATGTCTTGCCATGCCATGCCATGCCATGCCTTGCCATGCCTTGCCTCGCCATGCCATGCCATGCCATGCCTTGCCATGCCTTGCCATGCCTTGCCATGCCTTGCCATGCCTTGCCATGCCATGACATGCCTTGCCATGCCATGCCATGCTTTGCCTCGCCATGCCTTGCCATGCCATGCCATGCCTTGCCTTGCCTTGCCTTGCCTTGCCTTGCCATGCCTTGCCTTGCCATGCCATGCCATGTCTTGCCTTGCCATGCCATGCCATGCCATGCCATGCCATGCCATGCCATGCCATGCCATGTCTTGCCTTGCCATGCCATGCCTTGCCAAACGAGGGACTTTTGACCAATATTTCCCGAGCAATATTTGGTTTTGTTCCACGTGGCTGGTGCTGGTGCTGCTAGAAATGGTTGATCTTACAAGATGCTGTGGTTCTGTATCTTTAGAGTTTTTAAGCTTAGAGTAAACAATCTAACAATCCTTCCATTGTCTCTGACTAAAGAGATGTTCGCTGGCTTCCATTACATTGCATCGATCTGTTGATTCTTGATGGCCGTTATGATTTGATGGCTTTTTGTCTGCTGTCAGATTTAATAGAGGCTTCTCTTTGGCTTCTCTTTGGCTTCTATTTAACTTCTATTTCGGTTGATGTTTGTGCGTTGTTTCAAACGGAAACTGGTTTACCGAGGCAAGATCTTGAGTCGCCGCTATTTCCGACTCTCGCCGAGTGCATCGACGTTGAATGACGGTGTTGTCGCTGAACTCGGTCGCTGTGACGTCAGACAGTAGCTGGTGACGTCAGACGGTAGACTGATATCTGTACACGCCTTGAGCTCGCGTGTTGAACGAAGCCTTCTAAACGCCCCTCCCCTTCTAGACACTGAATCTAGGGTCCCTAGCAGAACAAACTCTTATTACACTTGGTACTTCATTCACTTGTTTCTTTTGTTTCAGAATTACCTGCTGAAGAAGGTGAGTTTCATTTACAAGATTAATTCCTAAATGACAGAAACAAGTTGTCTTTGTTGCACTTTGACTCTAAATTGTTTTTATTTCCCGCAGGAAAATCGATATGGCAGTTGGTACTGGAACAATTCGACGACCTTTTAGTCAAGATCCTATTATTAGCCGCAATCATCTCCTTTGTAAGTACAAGATCGCCTCTCTCTTGCCCTGCATTGCTCTCTCTCTTGCTGTCTCACGCCGTCCCTTGTCTTCCAGGTACTAGCCTTGTTTGAAGATAATGAAGACCAAATCACAGCATTCGTTGAACCTTTCGTCATTCTGCGGATTCTCATCACCAACGCCATCGTTGGAGTGTGGCAGGTAAGAGAACTACCCCTAAAGATGCCCCTGACCTGACCTGACCTGACCTGACCTACCCTAACCTAACCTAACCTAACCTGACCTGACCTAACCTAACCTAACCTGACCTTACCTGACCTGACCCAACCTAACCTAACCTCACCTCACCAAACCTGACCTAACCTGACCTGACCTAACCTGACCTGACCTGACCTGACCTAACCTGACCTGCCCTGACCTAACCTGACCTAACTTTACCTAACATAACCTGACCTGACCTAACCTAACCTGACCTAACTTTACCTAACATAACCGAACCTAACCTAACCTAACTTTACCTAACCTAACCTAACCACCCCTAAAGATCCCCTTGACCTAATCTAACCTAACCTAACCTAACCTGACCAAATCTAAGCCTGGGACTTCAGTCTCCCAATCTAGGAAGTGGTTTAAATGAGATGGACTTGAATTGGTATGAAATGGATCTCAAGATGATCCTGATTGTTGTTGTGTTTCCAGGAAAGGAATGCTGAGTCGGCTATTGAAGCTCTGAAGGAGTATGAGCCCGAGATGGGAAAGGTCCTCCGAGGGGATAAGTCTGGAATCCAGAAGATCCGCGCCAAGGAGATCGTTCCCGGAGATGTTGTTGAGATCTCAGGTCAGCCGTTTAAACCAATCTTTGTATCCATTCAGCATAAAGTCTTTCAACCTTCTGTTGTAACCATGGAAACCAATGTTTGGGAGGTTATTAGTGTTGTTAATAATAAAATACCATCGACATTGCTAGCGATTGCCATTAATAAACACAATGATTGTGACGTGATATAGCGTCACTAGAATCAGAGTGACTCTGAGTATTCACAGCCTCTTGGTTCTACTCCTTGGAGATCTAAGATGTCCAAGTGGAGATCAGGTGTAGATCTTGGTCCATGTGTTTGATTGGTTAGAGCAACACCCGCGACAGGTTGAGATCGGGGTCCAAGTAGCTCAATTGGTTAGAGCAACACCTGCGACAGGTGGAGATCGGGGTCCAAGTAGCTCAATTGGTTAGAGCAACACCCACGACAGGTGGAGATCGGGGTCCAAGTAGCTCAATTGGTTAGAGCAACACCCACGACAGGTGGAGATCGGGGTCCAAGTAGCTCAATTGGTTAGAGCAACACCCGCGACAGGTGGAGATCGGGGTCCAAGTAGCTCAATTGGTTAGAGCAACACCTGCGACAGGTGGAGATCGGGGTCCAAGTAGCTCAATTGGTTAGAGCAACACCCACGACAGGTGGAGATCGGGGTCCAAGTAGCTCAATTGGTTAGAGCAACACCCGCGACAGGTTGAGATCGGGGTCCAAGTAGCTCAATTGGTTAGAGCAACACCCACGACAGGTGGGGATCGGGGTCCAAGTAGCTCAATTGGTTAGAGCAACACCCGCGACAGGTGGAGATCGGGGTCCAAGTAGCTCAATTGGTTAGAGCAACACCCGTGACAGGTTGAGATCGGGGTCCAAGTAGCTCAATTGGTTAGAGCAACACCTGCGACAGGTGGAGATCGGGGTCCAAGTAGCTCAATTGGTTAGAGCAACACCCACGACAGGTGGAGATCGGGGTCCAAGTAGCTCAATTGGTTAGAGCAACACCTGCGACAGGTGAAGATCGGGGTCCAAGTAGCTCAATTGGTTAGAGCAACACCCGCGACAGGTGGAGATTGGGGTCCAAGTAGCTCAATTGGTTAGAGCAACACCCACGACAGGTTGAGATTGGGGTCCAAGTAGCTCAATTGGTTAGAGCAACACCTGGGACAGGCTGAGATCTTGGTCCATGTGTTTGATTATCTTGTCTTGTTCTTACAGTGGGAGACAAGATTCCAGCTGATATCAGACTCATCAAGATCATGTCAACCACACTACGTATCGACCAGTCGATCCTGACAGGAGAGTCTGTGTCCGTCATCAAGCACACAGATGCGATCCCAGATCCTCGTGCTGTCAATCAAGACAAGAAGAACATCTTGTTCTCTGGAACTAACGTAGCTGCCGGCAAAGCAAGGGGAGTTGTCATCGGTACTGGACTCAACACTGCAATCGGTGAGTTAACTTCAATAATAATAACGTAGATTAACTCGCTTTTTAATATCGTTACGTGTTTATCAATCGTTGAGGTAAACATTGATGGAGATTTTTTTAGCATGAAAAGTCACAAAAGCGAGTTAAGCTACGAGAAATATTGAAATTAAATTTCATACGACAGTGGCTCCACTTAACGTGATGTTCCGGTACTCTGCATTTTTGTCGGTAAGGTAGTCATTTGGCGACCATCTTTCACGCAGAGACTGAAACATTGACGTTGTTTCTCTAACTAGAACCTGCACTCAACGCTAGCACCACATGGCCAGATGTCAAAACATAATAATGATTTCCTGTACAAAATGTTTGAATGATCCCAGACAGATTGTGAAAAGAAAAAGCTATGCAATAAAATAGTTAACATTTATTATGCTGCCCAAACATTACAACAATAATAATAATAATAATAATTTGTTTATTGTCATTTAGAACATATACAAGTAATTTGACAGTAATTGTTTTAAAATTAAATGGTACAATATTCTTTGACAGAATAAAAACATATCTCAATTAAAAACTTTTTTATGCTATTCCTTAGCGCCGGTCCTTTTTTTTCCTTGATATAATTCGGTAGAGCAATGCAGTTTTAGCAGTTTTGCACCTGCAAAATCTGGGTCTTTCTTTGTTATTTCTAGTTTTATTTTCTTTAGTTTATAATTTAAACTTAAATTTAAACTAGTGTTTGGCATGTCCAGTAGATTTGTTCTGGTAATGTTTTCCCAACATTAAAACTTGTTTGTTTGTTTGTTTATCCAGGCAAGATCAGGACTGAGATGTCAGAGACTGAGGAAATCAAGACTCCACTTCAACAGAAGTTGGATGAGTTTGGTGAACAACTTTCCAAGGTAATCTCTCTGATCTGCGTTGCTGTCTGGGCGATCAACATTGGACATTTCAACGATCCGGCTCACGGTGGTTCCTGGATCAAGGGGGCTGTGTACTACTTCAAGATTGCTGTGGCACTTGCTGTTGCTGCTATCCCTGAAGGTGACATATCAAGCTAATACTGGGTCTTTTGCTGATTTAAAACTGTTTCTTTGTTATTATTCATTAGAACTATTTTAAAATACAGAGACCATCTTTACAGTTCATAAACCCATTCACTTTTTCACTATTGTAAGCAAGTTTTGTCATATGTTCATGTCATGGTCATGTCATGGTCATGTCCCCAAGAATCCCCAAGAACGCAAAGGAATTTAGACGCCGGCTAAAAGGAAATCAAAGACGGAACAATCCAAACAACTAGTCCTGTAAATAACGTAGCTAACTTCAAGTGGATACCATAGAACTGGCAATCATAAAACATGTACCATGCTTCAATATGAAAATAAATAAATATTATTATTATTATTATGTTCTTGTCATATGTTCATGTCATATGATTTGATTGGTCTATGCTGTAAGATGCTAAGTTTTGATTGGTTCCCAGGTCTCCCTGCTGTCATCACAACTTGCTTGGCTTTGGGCACTCGAAGGATGGCCAAGAAGAACGCTATCGTACGTTCCCTTCCGTCGGTGGAGACCCTGGGTTGCACATCTGTCATCTGCTCCGACAAGACTGGAACTCTGACCACCAATCAGATGTCAGTTAGCCGACTGTTTGTATTTGACAAGATCGACGGTAACGACAGCTCATTCTCCGAGTTCGAGGTGACTGGATCAACATACGTACCAATCGGTGAAGTCTTCCTTCGTGGACAGAAAGTCAAGGCGGCAGACTACGAGATCCTTCACGAGATGGGTGAGATTCTTCCCACACACAAAGAGAGATTCTGTGTGATTAGTTGTTGGAAATTAATCTAGATTTGCTACGGTAACCAATAGCTGTCAAAACACCCAATTGTAAATATAGCTGGCATTATTTTCTATGAGAATCCCAGCTCTGTTTGAGATTCAGAATAATTTAGTAAATATGACAGCTTGCACTGTTGGCTTTCATCTGTTAAGCATAAAGAAAGCTGAGGCTTGTGAACCCAGTAAACTCCTAGAGGCTGTATAAGTAATTCTGTTGTTCTGATTCTAGGAAACATCTGCATCATGTGCAATGACTCTTCAATTGACTTCAACGAATTCAAGCAAGCTTTTGAGAAAGTAGGAGAAGCCACCGAGACTGCTTTGATTGTTCTCGCTGAGAAGATGAACCCCTTCTCGTTGCCCAAGACCGGACTTGACCGACGTTCCGCCGCCATCGTAGTCCGTCAAGAGATTGAAACAAAGTGGAAGAAGGAATTCACTCTGGAATTCTCTCGAGATCGCAAGTCCATGTCCTCGTACTGCGTACCATTGAAGGCTTCTCGTCTGGGAACTGGACCCAAGCTGTTTGTCAAGGGAGCACCGGAAGGTGTACTTGAACGTTGCACACATGCCCGAGTTGGTACACAGAAAGTGCCGCTGACGCCCACGTTGAAGAAACGCATCCTGGAGCTCACTGCCACCTACGGTTGCGGAAGAGATACTCTCCGTTGTCTTGCCCTGGCTGTTGCTGATACCCCAATGAAACTGGAGGACATGAACCTGACAGACTCGACCAAGTTCTACACTTATGAAGTCAACCTTACCTTCGTTGGAGTCGTTGGAATGTTGGATCCTCCTCGCAAGGAAGTCTTCGACGCCATTGTACGATGCAGGCCCGCTGGAATCCGAGTCATTGTCATCACTGGAGATAACAAGGCTACAGCTGAAGCCATCTGCCGCAGGCACGTATAATACACAAGCTTGCACCAAGCCATATACCTTGGTACACATGTCCCTGACGCCCATTGAAGATGCCAACCCAGCTGTACACATCCATGCTTGCACCATGCCCTATACCTTGACACACATGTCCCTGACTCCCATTGAAGATGCCAACCTAGCTGTACACATCCATGCTTGCACCATGCCCTATACCTTGACACACATGTCCCTGACTCCCATTGAAGATGCCAACCCAGCTGTACACATCCATGCTTGCACCATGCCCTATACCTTGACACACATGTCCCTGGCTCCCATTGAAGATGCCAACCCAGCTGTACACATCCATGCTTGCACCAAGCCCTATACCTTGACACACATGTCCCTGGCTCCCATTGAAGATGCCAACCCAGCTGTACACATCCATGCTTGCACCATGCCCTATACCTTGACACATATGTCCCTGGCTCCCATTGAAGATGCCAACCCAGCTGTACACATCCATGCTTGCACCCTGCCCTATACCTTGACACACATGTCCCTGGCTCCCATTGAAGATGCCAACCCAGCTGTACACATCCATGCTTGCACCATGCCCTATACCTTGACACACATGTCCCTGGCTCCCATTGAAGATGCCAACCCAGCTGTACACATCCATGCTTGCACCATGCCCTATACCTTGACACACACGTCCCTGGCTCCCATTGAAGATGCCAACCCAGCTGTACACATCCATGCTTGCACCATGCCCTATACCTTGACACACATGTCCCTGACTCCCATTGAAGATGCCAACCCAGCTGTACACATCCATGCTTGCACCATGCCCTATACCTTGACACACATGTCCCTGGCTCCCATTGAAGATGCCAACCCAGCTGTACACATCCATGCTTGCACCATGCCCTATAACTTGACACACATGTCCCTGGCTCCCATTGAAGATGCCAACCTAGCTGTACACATCCATGCTTGCACCATGCCCTATACCTTGACACATATGTTCCTGGCTAACAGCTGATTGGTTGCAGGATTGGAGTATTCACTGAAGAAGAGGACACAACTGGAAAGTCTTACTCTGGTCGTGAGTTTGATGACCTGCCCGTAGCTGAACAGAAGGCCGCCGTTGCCCGCTCTCGATTGTTCTCTCAAGTGGAGCCGTCTCACAAGTCAAAGATCGTTGAATTCTTGCAGAGCATGAATGAGGTCACTGCTATGACTGGAGATGGTGTCAATGACGCTCCTGCCCTCAAGAAGGTGTGTATTTGTCCTAACCTAACCTAGCCTTACCTGCAAGACCAGGTCTTGACTGAAAGACTGGTGACAGAGATTTGCTTGCACAACAACAGTCTCTTGAAATGCACGAACCTACTCTCAGCAAGTTTAACCTGGAGTTTAAATCCCAAGTAGTTGATAATAACATGGCAATAAAATGCCTCCCGCATTGCAAGTGTTTTACTCGCGTGTGCTTCAGGCTGAGAATTGTGTTGCTATTTATTTATCACGAGCCCAGCAGTTGTCCTCTGCATTTCTTCTAAATCTTGTTCAAGTTTTGATGTTCGTGGGTCCCATGCCACTGCCACATATTCCAACAAAAGTCACAACATTCCCATGCCACTGCCTCTTCCTATACCTTTGCATCTGTACCCTGTACATTTGTAACCATTACAAACCATAATCTCTCTTTCCAACTATGTTTTTTATATGGTCTTCCCAATTCAGGTTAGATCTAAGAGTTACCCCCAAGTATTTACAAGTATTTTCATACTTAATGTATGAATCTCATTATATCAATCTCAGCCCCAGGCTGAGATCGGTATTGCTATGTTTGTCATATTTGAATTGTCATAAGTTTAATTTTGCCCCAGGCTGAGATTGGTATTGCTATGTTTGACATAAGTTTAATTTTGCCCCAGGCTGAGATTGGTATTGCTATGTTTGACATGTATTGTTATTTTGCCCCAGGCTGAGATTGGTATTGCTATGTTTGACATGTATTGTTATTTTGCCCCAGGCTGAGATTGGTATTGCTATGGGATCTGGAACTGCTGTCGCCAAGTCTGCATCCGAGATGGTATTGGCCGACGACAACTTCTCGTCCATCGTGTCCGCGGTAGAAGAAGGCCGAGCGATCTACAACAACATGAAGCAGTTCATCCGTTACTTAATCTCGTCCAACATTGGTGAAGTTGTCTCCATCTTCCTGACTGCCGCTCTGGGTCTACCTGAAGCTTTGATCCCCGTGCAACTTCTCTGGGTCAATCTGGTCACCGATGGTTTGCCTGCAACTGCCCTGGGCTTCAATCCTCCCGACTTGGACATCATGGAGAAGCCACCACGCAAGGCTGATGAATCTCTCATCTCTGGTTGGCTGTTCTTCCGTTACATGGCCGTTGGAACTTACGTAGGAGCTGCCACTGTTGGTGCTGCCACCTGGTGGTTCATGTAGGCGCCCGAGGGACCCCAACTTACCTACTGGCAGCTGGTGAGTTTCATTTTATCAACACAACTTAATCTTCAAGTTGACTTAAGGGTCATTCCATGTGTAATCACTCACTTTTAATTAAATTTCACTTTGACCGACCCAGATTTTGATGAAAATTGGTATACTTGTTAAGTTTGTTGACTTAGGGGCTATTTTTTTTTTTTTTTTTTTTTGGTCCAACCGTTCGGATATTACAAGGGGGGGAAGTTGGGGTCATTTTGCCCCCCGGGCGTGTAGTGACCACCCTTTCTACGCAATATCTAGGGTTCTATGGGAGCTACAGAGCTGGGAAAAAAATCATCTGAAAGGTAATTTCATACCCTACCTGAATATGGAAACAAAAATGACGATATGTTAATACGAATTTAATTGTGATTTTACACATCTGCATTTTCCAAAATGACCATATCGCTGATGAGTCATTTTTGATTTGCCTGATTTTTTTTCTATATATACAGAACATACATATGATCATGTGTTCCAAAAATCAAGATGGGTGTTTTACCACTTTCCAAGAAAAAAAATTTTTTCTATAAAAAAGTGCCTTTTTGCCAGTAGAACAGCATTTTGATCACAATTATTGTGATCAGAGCACTGGCATATATTTTATATTAAAGTTGATTTTTGTTTGCACAGTTGCATGTTCTTGAAATGTTATTCTCTACAATACAAATCGATTGTTTGCCATATTCCTGTAAATCATGGATCAAGTTGAAACAGTTCATAGAAGTCAAAAGTTTGTTCATTTCTTGTCTGGACTTGCATCTACAAGAATCTTAAAATGGTATTCCCTAGAATACAACTATAGATTGTTTGTCATGCTCCTGAATCATGGATCAAGTTGTAACAGGTTACAAGTAAAAAGTTTGGTAATTTCTTGTCTGGACTAAAGCAATCAGTCTCTGGCCTCATGTTGATGAGGATAGAAGCTAATTTGCTCTCAAGCACCTTTTATTTAGAGATTCATAATGTGCTCAATTGGACTGTTCTTTGAAGAAGAATGTGGACCCATCGAAGATCTAGCGATTAAAAGCATTGAAAGTTTCAATAGTGACCAGCAGTTATCATTAGCTCTGCGTACTAAGTGTGATAATGTGAAGACCGTGTGTCATTTACATGAAAAGAAATTCCTTCGTCTGTATAGCTGTCACCACAAGTTATGCTGCGATCCGTTTCAGGCTCACTGTGGAATAGTGAAAGTTAATGGGTTAAGAGAAATTAATGCAGCATCCAGGACGAAATACTTGGAGATTGCCGACCTCATCCCTGGAAAGAAATTATGCTCAACTTGCCGTAAGCTGCTCTCGCTCAGGCTGAAGGAACTAACAACCGTTTCTGTTCTAACGCCAACTAAATCCACTGAACTTGACCTACCTTTCGTGGACATACCCTGTGAAGCAGATGCCGTGAATCAGTCTTTAGCTGCATTTGGTGTGTCACCTATTAATACCACCAAACTAAAGGGTAAATCTATGTTTTATTCGAAAAGAAAGTTCAGCGAAATAACACAAGGTGTAAAGAAGAGATTGGAACTAGTATCTCCCAGTAATGAAGAAATCAGCAAAGAAGATTTGACATCTTCAGAGGAGTGCAAGGACAGCATCCGTGATGGGTCAGAGATAATAGCACAACTGAAAGAAAAGTTTAAGACGAGTACCAGAAGCGAGAAAATAAAAATTTTATCTGTGCTTCCAAAAAGTTGGAGCATTAAGAGAATAATGCAAGAGTTCAATGCATCTAACCATTTGGTACGTAAAACCAAACAACTAGTAAAGGCCCAAGGGATACTGCCATCTGCAAATCAAAAAGCAGGAAAAACTCTTTCCCCTGATTGCATTCAACTGATTGAAGAGTTTTATGAAAATGATGATGTAAGCCGTGTCATGCCGGGTA
Organism: Protonemura montana; assembly: GCA_947568835.1. Taxonomy (NCBI): domain Eukaryota; kingdom Metazoa; phylum Arthropoda; class Insecta; order Plecoptera; family Nemouridae; genus Protonemura; species Protonemura montana. Next base: position 189,978 of record OX387604.1, on the reverse strand, counting down.
AAAAAGATTTTGTCTCGGTTAAAGTGGGTGACAATCGAGTTCACCGCCAGAAGAGACTAGTGTTAAGCAACTTAAGTGAAGTGTATCGCAGCTTCAAAGATAAATATCCTGACATCAAGGTTGGATTCTCGAAGTTTGCAGAGCTCAGACCCAAACATTGTGTTCTGGCAGGAGCAGCTGGGACACATTCTGTCTGTGTCTGTACGATACACCAAAACGTTAAGTTGATGGCTTTGGGAGCAAAGCTGCCTTTGCTTTCAGACGGTACCATCAAATCATACCAACACTGCCTTGCCAGCCTCATGTGCAACCCCCCGCTTCTCAACTGCTTTGTAGGAAAGTGTGGCAATTGTCCGGGAACCGATGAACTTCGTGAATGGCTAGAAATCTCATTCAGTGAAAATTTCATAGACTCTGTGACTTATAAACAGTGGCTGTCAACAGACAGATGTACCCTAGAGACAATTACGAAACCTACAGATGAGTTTGTTGACTGTTTTATTGAAAAATGCATTTTATTAAGAAATCATGATTTTATTGCACGGCAGCAAGCGGCATTCATGCAGGAGAAGAAAGCCAACCTTAAACCAGGGGAAGTTTTAGTAGTGGGCGACTTCGCTGAGAATTATTCTTTTGTGCTCCAGGATGCTGCACAAGGTTACCATTGGAATAACAGCCAATGCACCCTTCACCCATTTGTGTGTTACTTTAAGCCTGAAGATCGAGACATACAACATTTAAGTTACGTTGTCATTTCTGACTCGCTAACTCATGACACCGTTACTGTGCACACTTTCCAAAAGCACCTGATAAGACACCTGAAACAAAACATTTCGGATGTATCCCATTTAATTTACTTTTCTGATGGAGCGGCAGCCCAATATAAGAATAAGAAGAATTTTTCCAACTTGTGCCATCATGAAGTTGACTTCGAACTAACTGCTGAGTGGCATTTTTTTGCCACATCCCACGGTAAAGGACCATGCGATGGAGTTGGTGGGACTGTAAAACGAAATGCAGCACGGGCAAGTTTACAGAAACCATATGCCGACCAAATAATGACGCCGATAGACTTTTACCGGTGGGCAACAGAAAATGTGTGGACTGTAAATTTTGTGTTTGTGGCCAATGAAGAGATTACAGCAAATGGCATCAAACTTAAAGAACGATTCAAAGAATTAAAAACTATCGTAGGCACAAGAAGCTTTCATGCGTTCTACCCAAAATCGCTAACTTCCTTACATGTGAAACACTTTTCTCTTTCTGAAGAAATCAACATTGTGAAGATTGTTGAGAAAAATGAAGAAGGAGAAGAAGAAGAAGAAGAAGAAGAGGAGGAAGCAACAGCAGCAGAAATACCCGAGTTTGAGTTCAAAGACGTGGGCAGTTTCATCACTGTAGCATACAACGAAGACTGGTGGCTAGCGTGTGTTCTTGAAAAATCATCACAGTCTCTTGAACTTCAAGTCAACTTTCTACACCCTCATGGACCAGCTCCATCATATTTTTATCCCAGTGTACAAGACAAACTAATTGTAGCTTTTGCTGATGTTTTAACACTGGCCGACCCCAACACGGCAACTGGTCGAACATACTTTTTGTCGGCTACAGACACCAACAGGGCAACAGCAGGGCTTATAAAATATGTACCTCAATAAGGTAAACTACATCTCTCTTAAGATATGCAAATTTGTACTTCATAGTAGCTATGATTGTAAGTAATGATCATTTTCTTGAATGTTGTCTTAAATTCAGTTCATATTAATTTATATTATGAATGAATTTGCAGAAAACATTTTTTTTTCTTGGAAAGTAGTAGAACACCCATCTTGATTTTTGGAACACATGATCATATGTATGTTCTGTACATATAGAAAAAAAATCAGGCAAATCAAAAATGACTCATCAGCGATATGGTCATTTTGGAAAATGCAGATGTGTAAAATCACAATTAAATTCGTATTAACATATCGTCATTTTTGTTTCCATATTCAGGTAGGGTATGAAATTACCTTTCAGATGATTTTTTTCCCAGCTCTGTAGCTCCCATAGAACCCTAGATATTGCGTAGAAAGGGTGGTCACTACACGCGCGGGGGGCAAAATGACCCCAACTTCCCCCCCTTGTAATATCCGAACGGTTGGACCAAAAAAAAAAAAATTAAAAAATAGCCCCTAAGTCAACAAACTTAACAAGTATACCAATTTTCATCAAAATCTGGGTCGGTCAAAGTTTGAGGTGAGTGATTACACATGGAATGACCCTTAACCTTTCAATTTTCACCTGCTCCGATTGCAATCAAATTTGCAGAGCACATTCCAGTGTTCCCAACTTCGACCCCACGCGGTTTTTAGAAATATCGGTCTGGTAGTTTCATAACGACTCAAAATATAGGAATATTTAGAGATTTTATATTAACTTTTGATGATGTAGGTTCATCATCCTATCAAAGTTTGCAATGATGTGACAGTAGCCAAGTAATTTCAATTGTTTTGTTTGTTTTGTTTCTAGACTCATCATCTGTCATGCATTGGAGAGAGTGAGGACTTCAAGGGAATCAACTGTCACATCTTCCACAGCCCGTATCCCATGACGATGGCTCTTTCTGTGCTTGTTACCATAGAGATGCTCAACGCCATGAACAGGTCTGTACAAGACAACAGAATACACATGTTGTTGTCGACCAGTCCCTGGTTGCCATGGCAATATAGTTCAACTTGAATGTGGTATGTTCCTGGTTGTTATGGCAACATGTTTTGTTTCAGTTTGTCTGAGAACCTGGTTGTCATGCCAACATGTTTTGTTTGAATGTGTTATGTTCCTGGTTGTCATGCCAACATGTTTTGTTTCAGTTTGTCTGAGAACCTGGTTGTCATGCCAACATGTTTTGTTTGAATGTGTTATGTTCCTGGTTGTCATGCCAACATGTTTTGTTTCAGTTTGTCTGAGAACCAGTCCCTGATTGCCATGCCTCCATGGTGCAACTTGTGGCTGATTGGCTCGATGGCGCTGTCTTTCTCCCTCCACTTTGTCATTCTGCACGTCGAGGTGCTGGCGGTAAGTTGGCAGACCTGGTGGGCTACCGGTATATAGGCTGTTAGATCTGCAACTTGACTGACATGTGTTTGTTTATCTATGCGCAGGGTGTATTCCAAGTAACTCCTCTGGGTGTTGATGAATGGGTCACCGTCATGAAATTCTCGCTGCCCGTAATACTGCTTGACGAAACCCTCAAGTGCGTAGCCCGCAAGATCACCGACGGTAAGAGTCCGCTGCTCACGGTCCACTGGATCGTGCTCATGTGGGCCGTCTTCTTCGGTTTCATCCTGTATGGTCCGATATAAGCCCCCTGGATACCCACAACCAAGCACCTACTTAACCTCCAGCCCAACAAACTCTAGGAGTTCACTTAAATTCTTAGAGAAGTGCCTTTTGTTTTGTATGCGAGGTGTTATTTTTATATAGAAAGGAAGCGGTTCTTTTTTTAGCAGTTAGTACGTTCCGGCAGAGGATTCCTCGGCCCAATATTACTCGCCTGACAATAATTTTACACGAAAGTGATTCCCGCAACGTGGGGGTTGGCGCCACTGGGTGATAATCGTAGTAGCGTACTTGTATACCTTCATTACACACAAACAAAATATGTTAGTAGCGAGTATTTATTATTAAACGTAGTGCAGGAACGTAAGCGGAGACTCACTCACCTTTCCACTAGTAATTTGCCGGGCAAAATGTGCATTCATTAACCTCTTTTCTATTTATTCACACACTAGATATTAGCTACACAGAGATTAGGCTAGCTTGGGCTGGCAACAGAAAGTCCTGCGTCTTCCCTAACAAAGCTCCTGACAAAAGAACCCCTGATCCTGATCCTGGTCCTGGTCCAGACCCCTCGGTTCCCGGTGGAAACGCCGAAGTTTTCAGTGGACAATTGCCGCAAAGTCGTAAGTACTGGCTTGGCCTCGTGGCGTGCTGTTGGTTTGCCTAGCAGACATTTCTCAACCAGATTTCATGAATTGTTGCTTTCAATCTCCTTTTGTCTACCAAAAGTATGTAATATTTGACTGATATCAGGAGTTAAATCAATGAATTATTTAGAGAAGGACAAGAGTGTACATAAACCTACAAACTAATAATGTATTGTTCAATTTGTTTCACTTGTCTGACATTGTTGTTTACAAAATAAGACAGTGGATTGCTAATTTAATAAAAACATGAGAGTTTTACGAGGAATGCACCGAGTGTTGTTTGCCGGGTTTGCTTTTCACGTGTGCAGTGGAGTGAGCTTGCCTGGGTTTTATCCGACCATGAACTTGAATGCCAGCGAGCAGCGTGGTTGCCAGTGGTTGGGATGTCTTCCTCCCCGCTTTCTTTCAGCTTCAAGCTTCTTACAAGTATTTCACATAAATTACACCTCTAATGATATATTTAATGATATATTTGATGATATGTTTGCCAGTAGCAATAGACAAGCAAATGGAGTGAAAACTCATGACATTCCATTGATACATTATCCTATTATTAACATTGAAAGACAATTTTTGAGTTGAATTTAACCGTTGTGTTTTAAATGGAGTTTGACTTTCAAGTCATATCTCGTGTTCCTCACTGACCGAGGTACATTCCTGTTTTTGAGTGAGTTTTAGGTTTGGCTTTGTGCAATTGTGAATACTTGCAAGTGAGGCCATGCGTTTGAGTTTGCAATCAGCTGGGACCATCTAATTACTCAGGTAATGTACGTGTAAAGACTGCTTAACTTTATTCATTTACATCTTTGCAATACAATGCTATGCAACTTTTCTTGACATTTGGGAGCTTGGACTTGCCAATGCAACTTGTTATTTGTTATGGGTCCTTGAAGCAAAGCTTTGTGAAAATTGCCTTGGTCATGGGTAAGATCTTGCAATAACAGAGCTTTGCATTTCTAGAGATCTTCTTTGTTTCACTTGTAAAGTAACAATATTTTCCGATAAGTTTCCGACAGTTGAACATTACTTTACCTGAAGACCTGCAGCTTGCATCTGAAACTCAGCACATTTAGTTTGGTAATCCTGTTGCTCCCGGAGAAGTCTGACATGTAATCCTGCAATTTCATTGGCTTGTGTGTTTCTATCATTAGAAACCACCTCCAGCTGCTGGTGCATTTCTTCAAGAGCATTTTGTGTGCACTTTTCCTTGCAGACACTTTCTGCTAGTAGTTGATCTAAATGCAGAAATAGAAGACTAACTTGTGTGGGCTGCAACATTCTGATAGGTAGGATTGAAGTACTTTTAGAAGTACTTTTACAGACAGATTCAGTGTAATTCAACAATAATCGATTATCTATACAAACCAGTGAGTTTCAATTCCATTTCTAATATTTTGTAACTTTCTTCTTTATCACTGAACAATAGCTGCCACTTCATGTTTACTTGGCTGAGCTGATTTTGCTTTTCTTCCAGATTCACTTTAGAATCTTTGCATTGTATTTTTAGCTTCTTGATATAATCCTGGTTTCCTTGGGTTTTTTTCTCCAATTTGCTTTGTGTAGCTCTCACCAACTTGATCAGCTGAGTGTTTTGAAGACTGAACTCCTTGTAGTTGACTTGGAGGTTGGTAAGATCTTCAACGATGGCATCAGCCCAACTTCCCATACAATGCCACTGCGTTGTTTGTATTATTTCCTTCGACGCCACCTTCCTGTGATTATTACTGTCATTTTAATTGGGGTACAATCAAATTTGTATGCTCTTGCTAAAGTATTTTCTAACTGTAAACTACCTCAAATATCGAATGCAAAGTGTCGTAGAATTGTAGTTGGTCTTTACGCGCTACCCAAAGATATTAGTATTTAACTTGGCACTAATAAAATGTTGTTAATTGTTTGAGTTGATCATACATAGATGATATAAACATAGTCAGTAAAACATATAAACAAGTCAATGCAACAAAATGAAAATAGAAATAGGTAAGTATATGAACCAGTTGCTGGAGTTGAAGTAATAATTACAAATAATAAACACTTTGTGTTTTCCAATCTGAACCTTTATTCTCATTCTTGAATTAAAGGAATCGGAATTTTATTTCTTGAAGTGTGGAATCAGAACTTTTATTTGAAATAATATGCGCAGTCATAAAACACAAGAAGGTTTTGCTTATAGGTAATAACTAGAGCCACGATTATATGGTGATGCGCGAAATCGCGAATTGTTCTTATCTCTTGTTTTTCTTACAAATGAGTGCGATTCATTGAATTCCCATCTCAAATATGTAAGAAGCTCATCGCGACATAACGCGAAATTCACGAAAAATCATCCATAACACCGAAATCAACCATTTCCCGCGAAATCATCGCGAAATGAGCCTTTTCCCATCCAAGTATCTTAAATTTCAGATAATCTGTTCTTTTTTCATTTTTATCAAGCCACATATCACGGAAAATAAATAAACAAACAAAATAACCCATTTCACTAAAATGTGTGTATTTTGCGAAATAGCCACTAATTTCCATTCAAAAAATTTTAAATGTTTATTTTATCTCTCTAAACACACATTCCATGAATTTGTCAGATTATTTCCCCCAGTCTTGTTGTCAGGTCTGTTTCTCATCAAATGCTGTCAACATTCCTAGGCTTAGGGGGTAGAAGTAGTGGTGCAAAATGTTTGCTGTAGGAAACTATTGCCATTGGTTGGCTGAATCTTCCCCTCCTTGCCATGTGAGCACCAGCATCACATGCATTCAGTCTACATAGAGATTAGCAGGGATTTCAAATTTCAATGGCGTGTATTACATTTTTGACTTTTGAGGATCAAACAAAGCAACTCTTTGTGAGTGATGGATATATTTTGATGTGTGGAATCTAAAACACCAGACTTGTCTGGGAGAAAAAAATACAATCTTGCAAAGTATGTTGTTAGTACCAGACAGTGGGTCTAATTCAAATTATCATGGACATAAAAATCTCAAACCCCTCACTGACAAACTTTTTAGTTTTAAACTCTTTTTGGAAAATTAGTGTTACAAATAGGAGCTAATTGAAATTAATTTAATTTTGCATCAATAATAATAAAAACATGGAGCTGATACGGATAAATGTTTCTTGTGTCTTATTTGTTTTGTAGTTTCCTTGTGGCGTAACAGTGTATTTTATGAAACATAAAGGTATAAGCTACATTTTAAAGGAACTTATTGAACAGAAACACTATGTTTAACTATTCTTCTTTTTTTCGTCACCTATGTCCGAAATCTGCTATAGACATGAAATTCTGTACTTTTTCCATAACACCGCCATAACACCGAAATCCAAAAAGCTTACCACGAAATTAACGAAATCATAACACCATAAAATCTTGGCTCTAGTAATAACATGTTTGTAAATAAGTATTTATTGTACCTCTGGGCAGTAACTGAAGATTCTCTGTCGATATCATGACAAGTATTTTCTATCCACGTGATTAGTTTCTTCATGAGTGCTTCATTCATCTGACAGCTTTCACATGAAGCCAAGGAAATCATATCTGTTTGACTAATTCTGGAAACAACTGTGTGGGAAATGTTGGTTGTATTGATATTCGAATCAGTATCTTGGTGCTTGCCATTCATTTCAAACATTTTCCTCTGAGTAACCTGCATAAAAGATATATTATTTTCATCATCAGGAGGTTATCTGCATTTAAAAGTAACATTACAACATTACAGAATGATATTCAAGAGTTGTAATCATTCCAAACCATGCAATCGATCATGCTCTTCTGCAAAGATTGCATTCTCGACCAGAATATGTTTAGTAGACCTCCAAGTGAGAGCTGTTGTGGACGGATCACATTTTTAGCCGCATACAAATTGGTCGAGGGATTTGGAAAATTGTCCACAAATTTTATCAGTAAATTCAGAATCAATAAAAGTCTGAAAAAAAAAACAGAACGAGGTAAAAGTGATGTTCACATTTAATAGCACAGAACAATAATCGCTCTTTTGTGCCAGTTTTGTCGCCTTCCGAAACGCACCGCTTCAGTAAAATCTATCTGGTAGACTCAGTAACTCCTGGAAACTTCTTTGCTGTGACTTTAAGATTCTGAACACCCAATAAAGTATGTTGTTGTGGTATCAGAATAGATTCAGTAAGATTCCCATAATAATAAGATGCCCAGTAGGTACGTATAGTAATTATTTTAGTACAAGACTCAACCTATATTTCAGTGTGCTGCAGGCAACTTTTAGTTGTTGATGTGAATTCCATGGTTGAAGGTAGAATGTACGTATTAGATTCTGAATTTTAATTCAGTTGGTAGGGTCATATACGCTAACTCATGCTCACATCCGAATAAAAAATATAGCCAGCTGAATTCTAAAATAATTTTTCCCAAATTCTATTCCAAATACCAGAATTATTTGGATGGATTTCGGTACAATAGTTAAGTTACCTGTCATAGATGCATTCTAAAAGATTGATGTAGTATTCACCAGCAGATCCATTGAGCTTGTTAAAAATAGACTAGACATCTACAGATTGTGACTGCTTGGAAGGATATCTCCAAGACTTGCAGTCAATCTTGCCCATCCACGAAGACAATGTAATCGAGATATTGACTACTTCTTTCAGATCCCACACCATGGCACGAATCAAGTTTTCATTTAATTGTGCCATCGTTTAAAAATTAAGAGTAAATGAGTAAATCATTCCCTTAGTCAGGAGCACTGACATGTTTAGCGCAAAAGTTGAAAATCATCGATGGGCGCCAGATCCATCGGCTCTGACTTTCATCGACTCTGGCTTGCCTGTCATGGAAGAATCTGTGGTTAGTAGTGTGACCAGCGCGGGCAAAATCGAGCAATTTGTTAATGAAATATTACTGTGCAGTTCTCAATATGGAAATAGCTCTAGTATTTCGTTCACGGCAGTCAATTTGATTGGAAAACCAAGAGTTTTTCCACGTTATGGCGACTCTCACGAAGCATATTCTCCTGTAAGTTGTCGGACCAAGCAGTCACCGAAATTTGATGAAGCCTTCCAACAACGCTAATCTTGTTAAGTATGCTTAAAGAGTCTATCTTCTAGAGGACTTATGGCCCGTGGTGGGATATGGCGCCTTCCGCGAGCAAACCCATTCAAACGCAAAACTTGGCTCGAATCCAAGCGAAGGATTTTGTAGGTAAGCAACAAAGACGTAAGCAACTTAACCTCAATGTAGTCCATGTGCTACAAGTGTCAGAAGAAGTAATTGTAGTTAAATTCATGTAGTTATTTCATTGTTTACTGGTATATTTATCCATTTATCTTCTGTAGATGGGTATCTGTATCTGATGTTGGTACCCAAATGTTATGTAAGTGTTTGTAAATAAGTAAATATTGTTGTTTGTTAGTGGTCAGCTTAGAGTTGGCTGTATTCCCGAGTGAAGTCAGTGTCTATGAGACAGACAACCCAGGCAGCGTTGTAAGAATCTGGGCGTGTCCTTACGCTGCTAACATCTCACAAGACATTCGCTGGCGTTTGCTTTACGAGGGGGAACCACATTCCACGGAGAAACAATCTCGCATCTTTTCTCCACCGCTCAGAAACATTCCATTTCCCACAAGGTAGAACAAATGACCACCAAATACACTAAAATCATCTCAAAAAACTAGTGTCCAAGTAGCTCAATAGGTTAGAGCAACACCCGCGACAGGTGGAGATCGGGGTCCAAGTAGCTCAATTGGTTAGAGCAACACCCGCGACAGGGGGAGATCGGGGTCCAAGTAGCTCAATAGGTAAGAGCAACACCCGCGACAGGTGGAGATCGGGGTCCAAGTAGCTCAATTGGTTAGAGCAACACCCGTGACAGGTGGAGATCGGGGTTCGAGTAGCTCAATTGGTTAGAGCAACACCCGTGACAGGTGGAGATCGGGGTTCGAGTAGCTCAATTGGTTAGAGCAACACCCGCGACAGATGGAGATCGGGGTCCAATTTAGCTTCATTTACTAAAGAAATTACTAGGTTAAGCAAGTTCTCGTAAGGTTTTATTATTATGTCGATAGCATAGGAGTCGTGCATTAAAATCTGATAAGTGTTGTTGTATGGATGTAAATTGAGACGCGGGATGCGCACTCGCAAGTCGCTGTTAGCGATTTTCATTTACTACCTCTTGCCAATGAATTGCGTCAGCCAGTGGAGTGGCGTGCGGAACTTTTGCTCTCGGGTGCAGGCATGGGAGAAGCCGCGAGGTCTATGGAGTACGTGGTCTCGGCGTTTCGCGAGGGTTTTGATTCGGCCAGAAGCCTGTTGTATTTTTTAGTTTTTTTTCGCGTAGCTGGGCTTCACTCAAGTGGGATGGGGACGAATTGTGAGGTGCACATAATGCATACAATCTTCGAGCCATGTGCGTCGAGCCATCTGTATAATATATCTGTTAGGCATCAATAAGGGTGACAAGTATTCTGGCATCGGTTTGTGCGATGCACATAATGCGTACAATCTTCTAGCCATGTGCGTCGAGCCATCTGTATAATATATCTGTTAGGCATCAATAAGGGTGACAAGTATTCTGGCATCGGTTTGTGCGATGCACATAATGCATACAATCTTCGAGCCATGTGCGTCGAGCTATCTGCATAATATATCTGTTAGGCATCAATAAGGGTGACAAGTATTCTGGCATCGGTTTGTGCGATGCACATAATGCATACAATCTTCTAGCCATGTGCGTCGAGCTATCTGTATAATATATCTGTTAGGCATCAATAAGGGTGACAAGTATTCTGGCATCGGTTTGTGCGATGCACATATTGCATACAATCTTCTAGCCATGTGCGTCGAGCCATCTGTATAATATATCTGTTAGGCATCAATAAGGGTGACAAGTATTCTGGCATCGGTTTGTGAGGTGCACATAATGCATACAATCTTCGAGCCATGTGCGTCGAGCCATCTGTATAATATATCTGTTAGGCATCAATAAGGGTGACAAGTATTCTGGCATCGGTTTGCGCGATGCACATAATGCATACAATCTTCGAGGCACGCGCGTCTGTTTAATATCCGATAGTTTTGTAAGGGTGACAAGTGTTCTGGCATCGGTTGAAAGGCGACTGGGTAGCCACATGCTTCGCAGGAATGTGTCGATGTTCGCAGTGAGGTCCAGTCCCCATGATCCTTTCCAAAGTGCCTCTCCCAATTAGTTATAGTTCTTAAAATGTACAATAGAATAAATTCGAGTAAATGATTGGCCGAGGAAGTCACGAGGTGTAATCTGGAGAGGGAGCGTGAGGAACGCCAGCGGAAGAACAAGGGAGGAACGGGAGAAGGCCCGAGACCGGGAACGTGAGAAGGCTGATCAGAGGAGACGAGAGAGTACACCGGGACCAGTACACCAAGTCAGCGGAGGTACGAAGCCTGGAGTGGCGACGCTGTCTCGAGCTACGAATCCTGAGCCACGACGTCGCCTGATACCACGACGTCGCCCGAGTTGCGACGCGGCCTCGATCCACGCCGCCTGTTTGATTGCGCCCGGAGTTGCGACGCGAACCCGAGCCACGACGCCTAAGTCGCGATCCTCATTAGTCACACGACGCCTGTTCGACGAGTCAACGCGAACGTCGTCGCCTGATCGACGGAGAAACACGGCTACCTCGGCGATCAAATTCAAGTAATCTTCATAATTTTATTCTGGCCAATGACAGCTAGCTAGGGACTTAGGGATTTTTTATCTTATCACTCTTATAGTAAATTGTTAGTTTGTAATTAGGATTATTTTCATATTACCTTTCATGTACCTATCAGAGATGTCGTGCATTGAGAGTAAATTGTTATTTCTTAAGAGTGTTTTATATTAGGCAAACTTTGTACCCCGCACCCTACCCCTTCGTAGGACGACATTGCGTGCGTCGACGTACACTTGCGAGCATCGAGACGTTTAGAGGTATTTACAGGGTCTCACCTTACAGTACATAGTCCAGTTTGTTAAGTGCTACTTTGGCACGGCCACCGGGAGCTTTAGACAGTTCCGAGTGGAGATCTTGTATTATCTGAAGCGATGTCGTCAAAGGTTCTCAAATCGTCTCTAGCAATTTTATTTTTCCAGGAATGGTACCAAAATTGGATTTAATATATATCAGATCGCTAACTTTTGATTTGGATGTGAATAATTTCTGAAGGGTTTTTATGCTTGCCGCCTCTTCTGGATCAAACGACACTATCACTGATTTGACCTCCTCAAGGTGGTCACAATAGAATATAGCTGCCTCAATCCGTGATCCCCAACGAGTGATGATAGGTTCAGGTGGCAGCGGAACTCCAGGTAGCAAATTTAGATAAGTATTTATCCTCGATGGAGCTTTAGAAAAAATTTTTTGGTACATGATATTAGGGTGTTGACTTCATCATAGCTTGTTGAGAAGAAGCTGGTTGAGTCGGTATTATGGCTTTGAAAATCAAGTTTCCCCAAAAATGTTTGTATGGTTAGAGAAAAAATCATCAAAAAGGCAGCTGTGTTGATTTTTAATTTGCAATTTTATCTGTATGGCATAAAAGCAGTGATGTATTGGTCAATGCACGCGGGTGTACGCAGTCCACCCACTATTAATTTTATTTTTGGCCGTACCCCCACTTTGAATTTTTGAGGGAACGCAGGTGAATGCACGGGAAAGCAGTATTAAATTATGATTATTCGGAATATCCTGCACTTCTTTTTTTAAAAGCCGAAAATATCCCAGTTAAGGGTTTTATTTCTAATAATCCACTTACTTAAAAATAGACCTAGCAAGATTGCCACTGTATGCGAACGTACTAAGAGTAGGTAGGCTGGAACTATGTCGGCGTCGCGACTTGCAACAAAGGGGTTAGTTAGAACCATATTACTGTTATCACGTAGGGAAGTCGGTAGCCGCTTTCGCGGCGTCGCACGGCGGGGCAAGCTCTCAGAAGCAAGCCCGCTTCAAATAATAAGAATTCGCAGGAAAGACAAAAATACAAACAATAACCAAATTGCCACATACGAGCCACACTGGACGAGTTAGTTCAATTCAAGATACAGAAGAGGAAGCAAGTGGATTTGCATTCCCTTTCGGGCCTTGCTCCTCCTAAAAAACCAAAATTTGGTTTGGGAGAAGTTGAAGACACCACCAACGTCGAATGAAGAAGAGTTCAATGAAAAAGAGTCATTGTGGAAACTGATGTAATCTCCTCAACGCGAAAGTACGCGCGTATCTATGGATAGTTTCAACAAAAATTTAAACTAGTATTCGATTAAAATGATTAGACTTTCTTTTACCAGATTCCCGAATCCCCACCAAATTTCAAGACTGCAACAATGTGGGAAGGTGTAGACATGAGAGGGCGGCATTAATTTAATTTTCTCAAAATCATTACGTAATTAAAAATGCAGTTCTGACCATGTCATTCCAAGCCCAATTTCATCGTAAACTCGTAGATTGGCTCCAAAAGAAACCTTAGAATAAAAATTCACTTGTAGCTGCGCCCGAAGCCCCCTATTTCCACTCTTTCGGTGCATTCGCCTTGGGTCTCCTCCTCCCCCCCCCCCCCCCCCCACCGACACAAAAAAATGGGTCATTTTTGCGTACCCCCACTAAAAATTTTACGAATACATCACTGCATAAAAGATAAAATAAATTAAAAAGCTGATATTTAAAATATCTTGCATAGACTTTTTTACAATACGACACTGATTTAAACTTTATTAACATCCCCAGTTTTGATAAATTAGCACCTCTTGTGGTGTGAAATCCACACGAGTTCACGGGCAATGAAGCAACAAAACAGCTGATTTCACTTCCAAGGCAAGCGTCAGTAAGTTCAAACCTCTGTTCAAACGTAGCTTCTAATTGGCGGTACTATATTCCTACCCTGCTGGATCCATTGCCTCTGACCAAGAATTATGCTGCAATGCGTATGTAAAATTGTGTACTATTCAAATATGCCCCATTTTTCGTCTGGATTTATCGCCTCTGACCGATATTCCTGCTGCATTTCTTATGCAAAGTAGTGCAACCTGTTGACAGCACGTTGGCATTTTATCGTGTGTTTATTCGATAGGTAAGACGTTTATTTGTCTAATTAATGGCTTGAGAGGATCTAGAAGGTGTAAATGTGGGGAAATGTAGTGTTGGAAGTAGAAAGAGGACGAAAAATAATTCTACCAGGACACGAGAGAAGAAACAAAGGTACGTACTTCTTCTGCGCATTTTGTGGTTATGTTCTACTTGATTCAATGCACGAAACTTGTTTCACATGCTGATTTCACCATGATATTCATACCGATATTGATATTCATATTCATGATATACCCATACCGCCGCACGGATAATCCTGGTCGGATTGCTTTTTTGTTGGTATATTTGGATTCCTTGTTCAATTTTGAGTCGATATGGGTCGGGAGACTTGTGCCGTGACGTCTTATTTGGATGTAGTTGTTTTTGTGCCTAAATGATCATGTTTGTCAAAATGTTCTAACATTTGCTGAAATTGCTTTGAATATCTCGGAATGAGTGTGATTGGACTGTGTCATGCCAGTCGAGCCAAGCTAGCAAACCAATGTACATATTCTATTTCTGATTTCAATTCCTTTCTCATAGCATCACTGTCTCCTCATTTCTACGCTTTTAACCCACATTTACCGTTGGTCAGCAAACCCAACCCTTCTTCAATATACCAGCCTCACATTCCTACAGTATGCGTCAAACCACCTCCACTGACCTTTAGCACTTGCAACTTCCCTCTGTACCATCCCTCTGTTCCTCTAGCAAGTGAGCGGTCACTTCTTTTAGCTTCATTGTAAAGTTCAAGTGTAAATTACGTTAGTAATTCAAGTTCAATGTTCCAGTTCTTTCTATTTTCTTCGTCTTTACTAGATATTATTTTGTTAGCAATATTAAAGAGCAATGTGTGTGGTTATCCACTAGAGAATTGTAAGTAGTACCGTCTAGATCATATTGTTTCTATAATTTAATTCAAATCATCATTTCAATCCTAAATTTGTGTCTCTTGTTCATTCATTCAGTCAATCTTGCCGATTTCAATTTCCATTGCACTCAGGAAACCAAGGCTCACGCTTTGGCGAATTCACACTTTCTGAAGAGCGCGTACCGAATTTCCATAATGGCAATAAGCCTCTGTTACGCCCCTGTTAAGCCCCTGTTAAGCCCCTGTTAGGCCTCTGTTAGGCCCCTGTTAAGCCCCTGTTAGGCCTCTGTTAGGCCCCTGTTAAGCCCCTGTTAGGCCTCTGTTAGGCCCCTGTTAGGCCTCTGTTAGGCCTCTGTTAGGCCCCTGTTAGGCCTCTGTTAAGCCCCTGTTAGGCCCCTGTTAGGCCTCTGTTAAGCCCCTGTTAGGCCTCTGTTAAGCCCCTGTTAAGCCCCTGTTAGGCCTCTGTTAGGCCCCTGTTAGGCCTCTGTTAGGCCTCTGTTAGGCCCCTGTTAGGCCTCTGTTAGGCAGGGCTGGTGGCAGCGACCCGACAATCTTGTCAGCTCAGATGTTCCATGTCTGTGATGACCATTTTGTCCCATACACTCTAATTATTCACCACCTGACCGCATTAGTGGGCCACGATCTAGTGGCTACACGACAGACTGTATCTTTTACAAACTATACTCAACTAATTTTGCCATGAGAAATTTAGAAATGTATTTTTCTGAGCTGCATTTTGAACACTTTGTGATATTGTCACAACCCAATCTTTGACCTGCCCTTGAAGGATCACACACTGGCCTAGTCAGGGGCCTAATAGATCTTAATTAATCATCTTCTTTACTGATTGATTTATTTACAGGTCGCTGTTGGATTCATTCATGAAACAGAGAACAAGGATCAGTGACTTCTTCTCAAGCTCGGCCTCCTCCGTTCTCTGTCACCAACTCATACCGTGATGTCATGCAATGCATGTTCTTCTGGTGAAGTATCTTTTTCCTATTGTGACACTTTGAGGGAGATTTGAAAGCATTTTTTTGGTGAAATATTGATAATTGTGTTTGCATCGTGGCTGGCGAGGCGATTTAAAGCCATGTCTGACAGCTCGATTTTTATTTAATTCAAACTTGCCTTTAAATGACCTGCAGCATCTCGGTAATACTCTTCATGCATTCCCATGGAAGTTGTTGAAGAAATTGAGCCCAAACACTGTTATTTAAGTTCGTTTTACGTGAAATATTAATTAATTTGCAAAAAGTTTGACAGATGCATTAATTTGTTTGGTTTTTTAACCACAGCAAGGTGAACGAATTCTTGAACTTATCTTTGCGGCAGTGCATTCAGGATTTTCAAACGTCAAACGGGATTAGAATGTCAAATACTTTTAAGAAACCGGTCAAACATTGCTGGGAATAATTTTAAATTTTACATGACTTCAGAGCACGACCCTACGCGACATTTATACGATGATTTATTGGGATTTTCATAATAAATTTTATTTAAAACTTGGTGGCAAGGAAAGATTTTGACAGTTCTCAATCAATGTCAAACAACTTAAATTACATTTTGTCAATTCTAAGTGCTTATCCGTTCTTTAAACATGTTTTTAGTAAGATCTAGTGGAGATGTAAAAGGTATTTCACAAGTTTCACTCTCTAAGAAATATTTCAAGAAATCATACACGGAAATCTTTTGACAGCCAACGTCGTTTGTTTTCGAAATTGTCATCGTGGTCACTTAAGAATTCACAGAGTTTCCACAATGCAGTGACCCTAAGTGACATAAGCGGCAAATTTCAAATAAAATAAATGGGGGTACTGTATGGTATTGCATGGTAGGCTTTACATTTAAACCAAAATGCCCAGTCCCTCAAAATCTTAAGCGGCCGTTAGGCAGCGGGTACTGCAAGTTTGACATATCATTGCTGTATTGTTATTGCTGATCATTGCTGAATTCAGCTATAGCAGCGCTACTATATCTATATATACTATCTTCTTTCTGTTGTTAGCTTTAACTGTCAAGTATTTGACATATCATAGCTGTATTGTTATTGCTGATCATTGCTGAATTCAGCTATAGCAGCGCTACTATATCTATATATACTATCTTCTTTCTGTTGTTAGCTTTAACTGTCAAGTATTTGACATATCATAGCTGTATTGTTATTGCTGATCATTGCTGAATTCAGCTATAGCAGCGCTACTATATCTATATATACTATCTTCTTTCTGTTGTTAGCTTTAACTGTCAAGTATTTGACATATCATAGCTGTATTGTTATTGCTGATCATTGCTGAATTCAGCTATAGCAGCGCTACTATATCTATATATACTATCTTCTTTCTGTTGTTAGCTTTAACTGTGAAGATTATCAAAAAATTACAGTTGCATTTTGCCAAAGAACTGATAAAGTTTATCTGAAAGTTTTGTGATAAAGTTTGGGCCAGTTATGAGATAAAAAAAGGTTTATCTCAATTACATCTGAAAATCAGAAAAGCACATAATGTTAACTCCTGATCTTTAAGACTTGCTACTCGTTCTTAAAGATGAAAAAATGCTTTTTATAAATGTGTCTAGTAGCAATATGAAGCCTCTCAGAAATGTTTGGGTTTGACAGTAACAGTTGTATTTGTTTTCCAGTCTGGCAGATGAAGTTGGAGATCTTCTTCCGTTGGTGGAATCTTGTTCTTCGCTGAAGAAGCTGGGCCTGGCTGCTTGTCGTGGAACTAATGATGCAGACCTCCTGCAGTTGGTCCAAAGTGCATCCTCCCTACAACAGCTGGACTTGACAGGTATCAATGGTAGGGGTAGGGGTAAGTGTAAGCCAAGCCAAGCCAATCCTAGCCAATCCTAGCCAATCCTAGCCAAGCCAAGCCAAGCCAAGCCAAGCCAATCCTAGCCAAGCCAATCCTAGCCAAGCCAATCCAAGCCAATCCTAGCCAATCCTAGCCAAGCCAAGCCAATCCAAGCCAATCCTAGCCAATCCTAGCCAAGCCAATCCAAGCCAAGCCAAGCCAAGCCAAGCCAAGCCAAGCCAAGCCAATCCTAGCCAAGCCAAGCCAAGCCAAGCCAAGCCAAGCCAAGCCAAGCCAAGCCAAGCCAATCGAAGCCAATCCTAGCCAAGCCAAGCCAAGCCAAGCCAATCCAAGCCAATCCTAGCCAAGCCAAGCCAATCCTAGCCAAACCAAGCCAAGCCAATCCCAGCCAAGCCAAGCCAAGCCAAGCCAATCCAAGCCAAGCCAAGCCAAGCCAAGCCAATCCAAGCCAATCCCAGCCAAGCCAAGCCAAGCCAAGCCAAGCCAAGCCAAGCCAAGCCAAGCCAAGCCAATCCTAGCCAATCCTAGCCAAGTCAAGCCAAGCCTAGCCAAGCCAAGCCAAGCCAATCCTAGCCAAGTCATGCCAAGCCAAGCCAAGCCAATCCTAGCCAAGCCAAGCCAGGTCAAGCCAAGCCAATCCTAGCCAAGTCATGCCAAGCCAAGCCAAGCCAATCCTAGCCAAGCCAAGCCAATCCAAGCCAATGCTAGCCTAGCCAAGCCTAGCCAAGCCAAGCCAATCCAAGCCAATCCTAGCCAAGCCAAGCCAAGCCAAGCCCAGCCAAGCCAATCCTAGCCAAGCCAAGCCAAGCCAATTCTAGCCAAGCCAAGCCAAGCCAAGCCAATCCTAGCCTAGCCAAGCCAAGCCAATCCTAGCCAAGCCAAGCCAAGCCAATCCTAGCCAAGTCGAGCCAATCCTAGCCATGCCAAGCCAAGCCAAGCCAATCCTAGCCAAGTCGAGCCAATCCTAGCCAAGCCTAGCCAAGCCAATACAAGCCATTCCAAGCCAAGCCAAGCCAATCCTAGCCAAGCCAAGCCAATCCTAGCCAAGCCAAGCCAAGCCAATCCTAGCCAATCCAAGCCAATCCAAGCCAAGCCAAGCCAATCCTAGCCAAGCCAAGCCAATCCTAGCCAAGCCAAGCCAAGCCAATCCTAGCCAATACAAGCCATTCCAAGCCAAGCCAAGCCAATCCTAGCCAAGCCAAGCCAATCCTAGCCAAGCCAAGCCAAGCCAATCCTAGCCAAACCAAGCCAAGCCAAGCAAAGCCAATCCAAGCCAATCCTAGCCAATCCTAGCCAAGCCAAGCCAAGCCAAGCCAAGCCAAGCCAAGCCTAGCCAAGCCAAGCCAAGCCAATCCTAGCCAAGTCATGCCAAGCCAAGCCAAGCCAATCCTAGCCAAGCCAATCCTAGCCAAGTCATGCCAAGCCAAGCCAAGCCAATCCTAGCCAAGCCAAGCCAATCCAAGCCAATGCTAGCCTAGCCAATCCAAGCCAAGCCAAGCCAAGCCAAGCCAAGCCAAGCCTAGCCAAGCCAAGCCAAGCCAATCCTAGCCAAGTCATGCCAAGCCAAGCCAAGCCAATCCTAGCCAAGCCAATCCTAGCCAAGTCATGCCAAGCCAAGCCAAGCCAATCCTAGCCAAGCCAAGCCAATCCAAGCCAATGCTAGCCTAGCCAAGCCTAGCCAAGCCAAGCCAATCCAAGCCAATCCTAGCCAAGCCAAGCCAAGCCAAGCCCAGCCAAGCCAATCCTAGCCAAGCCAAGCCAATTCTAGCCAAGCCAAGCCAAGCCAATCCTAGCCTAGCCAATCCAAGCCAAGCCAATCCTAGCCAAGTCGAGCCAATCCTAGCCATGCCAAGTCAAGCCAAGCCAAGCCAAGCCAAGCCATTCCAAGCCAAGCCAAGCCAATCCTAGCCAAGCCAAGCCAATCCTAGCCAAGCCAAGCCAAGCCAATCCTAGCCAATCCAAGCCAATCCAAGCCAAGCCAAGCCAATCCTAGCCAAGACAAGCCAATCCAAGCCAAGTCAAGCCAATCCAAGCCAAGCCAATCCTAGCCAAGCCAATCCTAGCCAAGCCAAGTCAAGCCAAGTCAAGCCAATCCTAGCCAAGCCTAGCCAAGCCAAGCCAATCCAAGCCAAGCCAATCCAAGCCAAGCCAAGCCAATCCTAGCCAAGCCAAGCCAAGCCAATCCAAGCCAATCCCAGCCAAGCCAAGCCAATCCTAGCCAAGCCAAGCCAAGCCTAGCCAAGCCAAGCCAAGCCAATCCTAGCCAAGCCAATCCTAGCCAAGCCAAGCCGAGCCAATCCTAGCCAAGCCAAGCCAAGCCAAGCCAAGCCAATCCAAGCCAATCCAAGCCAAGCCAAGCCAAGCCAATCCTAGCCAAGTCAAGCCAATCCTAGCCAAGCCAAGCCAAGCCAAGCCAAGCCAATCCAAGCCAAGCCAAGCCAAGCCAATCCTAGCCAAGCCAAGCCAATCCTAGCCAAGCCAAGCCAAGCCAAGCCAAGCCAAGCCAAGCCAAGCCAAGCCAATCCTAGCCAAGCCAAGCCAAGCCAATCCTAGCCAAGCTAAGCCAAGCCAAGCCAATCCTAGCCAATCCTAGCCAAGCCAAGCCAATCCTAGCCAATCCTAGCCAAGCGAAGCCAAGCCAAGCCAATCCAAGCCAAGCCAAGCCAAGCCAATCCTAGCCAAGCCAAGCCAATCCTAGCCAAGTCAAGCCAAGCCTAGCCAAGCCAAGCCAATCCTAGCCAAGTTAAGCCAAGCCTAGCCAAGCCAATCCTAGCCAAGCCAAGCCAATCCTAGCCAAGCCAAGCCAATCCTAGTTAAGCCAAGCCAAGCCAATCCTAGCCAAGCCAAGCCAAGCCAAGCCTAGCCAAGTCAAGCCAATCCTAGCCAATCCTAGCCAAGCCAAGCCAATCCTAGCCAAGCCAAGCCAATCCTAGCCAAGCCAAGCCAAGCCAAGCCAATCCTAGCCAAGCCAAGCCAAGCCAATCCTAGCCAAGCTAAGCCAAGCCAAGCCAATCCTAGCCAATCCTAGCCAATCCTAGCCAATCCTAGCCAAGCGAAGCCAAGCCAAGCCAAGCCAAGCCAAGCCAAGCCAATCCTAGCCAAGCCAAGCCAATCCTAGCCAAGTCAAGCCAAGCCTAGCCAAGCCAAGCCAATCCTAGCCAAGCCAAGCCAATCCTAGCCAAGTTAAGCCAATCCTAGCCAAGCCAAGCCAATCCTAGCCAAGCCAAGCCAAGCCAATCCTAGCCAAACCAAGCCAAGCCAAGCAAAGCCAATCCAAGCCAATCCTAGCCAATCCTAGCCAAGCCAAGCCAAGCCAAGCCAAGCCAAGCCAAGCCAAGCCTAGCCAAGCCAAGCCAAGCCAATCCTAGCCAAGTCATGCCAAGCCAAGCCAAGCCAATCCTAGCCAAGCCAATCCTAGCCAAGTCATGCCAAGCCAAGCCAAGCCAATCCTAGCCAAGCCAAGCCAATCCAAGCCAATGCTAGCCTAGCCAATCCAAGCCAAGCCAAGCCAAGCCAAGCCAAGCCAAGCCTAGCCAAGCCAAGCCAAGCCAATCCTAGCCAAGTCATGCCAAGCCAAGCCAAGCCAATCCTAGCCAAGCCAATCCTAGCCAAGTCATGCCAAGCCAAGCCAAGCCAATCCTAGCCAAGCCAAGCCAATCCAAGCCAATGCTAGCCTAGCCAAGCCTAGCCAAGCCAAGCCAATCCAAGCCAATCCTAGCCAAGCCAAGCCAAGCCAAGCCCAGCCAAGCCAATCCTAGCCAAGCCAAGCCAAGCCAATTCTAGCCAAGCCAAGCCAAGCCAAGCCAATCCTAGCCTAGCCAATCCAAGCCAAGCCAATCCTAGCCAAGTCGAGCCAATCCTAGCCATGCCAAGTCAAGCCAAGCCAAGCCAAGCCAAGCCATTCCAAGCCAAGCCAAGCCAATCCTAGCCAAGCCAAGCCAATCCTAGCCAAGCCAAGCCAAGCCAATCCTAGCCAATCCAAGCCAATCCAAGCCAAGCCAAGCCAATCCTAGCCAAGACAAGCCAATCCAAGCCAAGTCAAGCCAATCCAAGCCAAGCCAATCCTAGCCAAGCCAATCCTAGCCAAGCCAAGTCAAGCCAAGTCAAGCCAATCCTAGCCAAGCCTAGCCAAGCCAAGCCAATCCAAGCCAAGCCAATCCAAGCCAAGCCAAGCCAATCCTAGCCAAGCCAAGCCAAGCCAATCCAAGCCAATCCCAGCCAAGCCAAGCCAATCCTAGCCAAGCCAAGCCAAGCCTAGCCAAGCCAAGCCAAGCCAATCCTAGCCAAGCCAATCCTAGCCAAGCCAAGCCGAGCCAATCCTAGCCAAGCCAAGCCAAGCCAAGCCAAGCCAATCCAAGCCAATCCAAGCCAAGCCAAGCCAAGCCAATCCTAGCCAAGTCAAGCCAATCCTAGCCAAGCCAAGCCAAGCCAAGCCAAGCCAATCCAAGCCAAGCCAAGCCAAGCCAATCCTAGCCAAGCCAAGCCAATCCTAGCCAAGCCAAGCCAAGCCAAGCCAAGCCAAGCCAAGCCAAGCCAAGCCAATCCTAGCCAAGCCAAGCCAAGCCAATCCTAGCCAAGCTAAGCCAAGCCAAGCCAATCCTAGCCAATCCTAGCCAAGCCAAGCCAATCCTAGCCAATCCTAGCCAAGCGAAGCCAAGCCAAGCCAATCCAAGCCAAGCCAAGCCAAGCCAATCCTAGCCAAGCCAAGCCAATCCTAGCCAAGTCAAGCCAAGCCTAGCCAAGCCAAGCCAATCCTAGCCAAGTTAAGCCAAGCCTAGCCAAGCCAATCCTAGCCAAGCCAAGCCAATCCTAGCCAAGCCAAGCCAATCCTAGTTAAGCCAAGCCAAGCCAATCCTAGCCAAGCCAAGCCAAGCCAAGCCTAGCCAAGTCAAGCCAATCCTAGCCAATCCTAGCCAAGCCAAGCCAATCCTAGCCAAGCCAAGCCAATCCTAGCCAAGCCAAGCCAAGCCAAGCCAATCCTAGCCAAGCCAAGCCAAGCCAATCCTAGCCAAGCTAAGCCAAGCCAAGCCAATCCTAGCCAATCCTAGCCAATCCTAGCCAATCCTAGCCAAGCGAAGCCAAGCCAAGCCAAGCCAAGCCAAGCCAAGCCAATCCTAGCCAAGCCAAGCCAATCCTAGCCAAGTCAAGCCAAGCCTAGCCAAGCCAAGCCAATCCTAGCCAAGCCAAGCCAATCCTAGCCAAGTTAAGCCAAGCCTAGCCAAGCCAAGCCAATCCTAGCTAAGCCAAGCCAAGCCAATCCTAGCCAAGCCAAGCCAAGCCAATCCTAGCCAAGCCAAGCCAAGCCAAGCCTAGCCAAGCCAAGCCAATCCTAGCCAAGCTAAGCCAAGCCAAGCCAATCCTAGCCAAGCGAAGCCAAGCCAATCCTAGCCAAGCCAAGCCAATCCTAGCCAAGTCAAGCCAAGCCTAGCCAAGCCAAGCCAAGCCAATCCTAGCCAAGTCAAGCCAATTCTAGCCAAGCCAAGCCAATCCAAGCCAAGTCAAGCCAATTCTAGCCAAGTTAAGCCAAGCCTAGCCAAGCCAAGCCAATCCTAGCCAAGCCAATCCTAGCTAAGCCAAGCCAAGCCAAGCCAATCCTAGCCAAGCTAAGCCAAGCCAATCCTAGCCAAGCCAAGCCAAGCCAAGCCTAGCCTAGCCAATCCTAGCCAAGCCAAGCCAAGCCAATCCAAGCCAAGCCAAGCCAAGCCAAGCCAATCCTAGCCAAGCCAAGCCAAGCCAAGCCAATCCTAGCCAAGCGAAGCCAAGCCAATCCTAGCCAAGCCAAGCCAATCCTAGCCAAGTCAAGCCAAGCCTAGCCAAGCCAAGCCAAGCCAATCCTAGCCAAGTCAAGCCAATTCTAGCCAAGCCAAGCCAATCCAAGTCAAGTCAAGCCAATTGTAGCCAAGCCAAGTCATGCCAAGCCAATCCTAGCCAAGTCGAGCCAATCCTAGCCAAGTCAAGCCAATTCTAGCCAAGCCAAGCCAAGCCAATCCTAGCCAAGTCAAGCCAATCCTAGCCAAGCCAAGCCAATCCTAGCCAAGTCAAGCCAATTCTAGCCAAGCCAAGCCAAGTCAAGCCAAGCCAATCCTAGCCAAGTCAAGCCAATCCTAGCCTAGCCAAGCCAAGCCAAGCCAATCCAAGCCAATCCTAGGCAAGCCAATCCTAGCCAAGCCAAGCCAATCCTAGCCAAGTCAAGCCAATTCTAGCCAAGTCAAGCCAAGCCAATCCTAGCCAAGTCAAGCCAAGCCAAGTCAAGCCAAGCCAATCCAAGCCAAGCCAAGCCAAGCCAAGTCAAGCCAATCCTAGCCAAGTCAAGCCAATCCTAGCCAAGCCAAGCCAATCCTAGCCAAGCCAAGCCAAGCCAAGCCATTCCAAGCCAAGCCAAGCCAATCCTAGCCAAGCCAAGCCAATCCTAGCCAAGCCAATCCTAGCCAAGCCAAGCCAATCCTAGCCAAGCCAAGCCAAGCCAAGTCAAGCCAATCCTAGCCAAGCTAAGCTAAGCCAAGCCAAGCCAAGCCAAGCCAATCCTAGCCAAGCCAAGCCAAGCCAAGCCAATCCTAGCCAAGCCAAGTCAAGCCAAGCCGAGCCAAGCCAATCCTAGCCAAGCCAAGCCAAGCCAATCCTAGCCAATCCTAGCCAAGCCAATCCTAGCCAAGCCAGGCCAATTCTAGCCAAGCCAAGCCAATCCTAGCCAAGCCAAGCCAATCCTAGCCAAGCCAAGCCAAGTCAAGCTAAGCCGAGCCAAGCCAATCCTAGCCAATCGAAGCCAAGCCAAGCCAATCCTAGCCAATCCAAGCCAAGCCAAGCCTAGCCAATCCTAGCTAAGCCAAGCCAAGCCAAGCCAAGCCAAGCCAAGTTAAGCTAAGCCGAGCCAAGCCAATCCTAGCCAATCCAAGCCAAGCCAAGCCTAGCCAATCCTAGCCAAGCCAAGCCAATCCTAGCCAAGCCAATCCTAGCCAAGCCAATCCTAGCCAAGTCACCCTCAAAGTCAATATTCCTATTCTCTACCAATCCTGGAGAGATCTCCTTTGGAATCCGCTTCCTCCAAAACAAACACTGGAGCGAACTAGATGAGTTCTCCATCTGAGTTCATAGCCAGCAACTTGCACCTCCTAACCGACCCCCTCACCCTCATCAATAATAGCTCCTTTACCTCAACATATTCCCACCAAACTCAAACAGGCTCTCATCATCCCAATCGTTGACAACGATAGGCCCATCTCCTACCTCTCCACATTGTCCAGACTCATCGAATAAATCATGCTCTCCCGGCTTCTTTACTTGCTTAACACCCACAACATCCTTCCTGACTGCAAACACAGCTTCCAGAAGAATAAATTCACCATCACAGCCATCTTGCAATTCCTCTCTACCATCCACACTGCCCTGGACAAAGATGATCAGGCACTGGGACTCTTGTGATCTCAGCAAAGTCTTGGACACAATCAACCACACCCTCCTCCTCCCCAATATCCAGTCTCAAGGAACCAGAGGAACCCATGACAAGTGGATTGCCTCATTACTCTCCGACCACACCCAAGTTGTTTGTATTAACTCTTCAACCCCCGGCAAACCCCCCTACATATCTACCCCCCTACGTATCTACCTCCCTCCGTATCTACCCCCCTCCGTATCTACCCCCCTCCGTATCTACCCCCCACCATATCTACCCCCCTACGTATCTGTATCTGTATGTATTCTCTATCAAGCAAGGCTCGGTGCTTCCCCTCTCCTTTTCCTCCTCTACGTCAACGACCTTCCTCAACTTTTAACTTGGCCGCTCCCTCTTCCAATTTGCAGACAACACGACCCACCTTCCCACCAGCCTGAAATCTCAACCTACCAGCTCCCTCACCCAAGCTGCAAACTCCCAAACAATTATTATCTCCTCCTATTACCTAAACAACCAACTAGCCCTCCAGCCAGCAAAGTCCACCTTCATCAACTTCCACACTAAAACAAACTCCCCGACTTCTTCCCCCTCATCTGAGTCAACTGCAAAGTAACTCCAAGTGCCCCCTCGACTAAATTCCTTGGCATCCACATCACCCCTAACCAAGACTGGACACTTCGTGTTCAAAAAACTCTCTCCAAAATCAAAACTACCGGCTCCTCCGTTGACTAGACAAGGTAGTCAACCCCCACTCTGTCAAAGTAGTTTATCATGCACACCTACACTCACACATATCCTATAACCTTCATTTTCTAGGGCACCTACCCCCAAGCAAAAAGAATCTTTACTACCCAAAAACAAGCGGTCTGCATTATTGCAGGAGCATCCTGCCGTAACACATGCAAACCCCTCTCTCAAAATCCTTACCCTCACCTGCACCCTCGTTCAAATTGCAAGCACCCTAGTCAGATCCCACCCTGACCTATTCCCACCTGACTCCTCCGTTCACTCTCACGCAACGAGTAGAAGTCAGGAAATCCTTACCCTCACCTGCACCCTCGTTCAAATTGCAAGCACCCTAGTCAGATCCCACCATGACCTATTCCCACCTGACTCGTTCACTCCCACGCAACGAGTAGAAGTCAGGAAATCCAAGCCCTCACCTGCACCCTCGTTCAAATTGCAAGCACCCTAGTCAGATCCCACCATGACCTATTCCCACCTGACTCCTCCGTTCACTCTCACACAACGAGTAGAAGTCAGGAAATCCTTACCCTCACCTGCACCCTCGTTTAAATTGCAAGCACCCTAGTCAGATCCCACCCTGACCTATTCCCACCTGACTCCTCCGTTCACTCCCACACAACGAGTAGAAGTCAGGAAATCCGAGCCCTCCCCCATAAAACCACACTTTTCAAACACAACCCCCGATACCTTTGTATCAACATCTACAAACACCTTCCTGCCCTCGTCAAAGACTCCCCAACCTTCAGCTGCTTTGACTTTAAACTGCATATCTTCCTTCTCAACAACCACTTCTACTCCCTTGATGAACATTAAAACCTTTCTAACAATTTGCAAAACTGTCATCTGTAAATATGTTCATCTCTTGGAACAATACTAATTGTTATTATTGTTTTTACTATTATACTTTATCCCTATCAATATTATTTGCCTATATTATAGCTGACCTGACTTTGCTCACACTGGTTCACTATACTTGTCAGGGACAAAAATACAATACAATACAATACAATACAATACATCCTTGTTAGAAAAACTATTTCAACTGGGTTTTGAATGCTAAGTAAAGGGCTACTAAATTTCCCGACGTTTCGTAACATATACTAGTTACTTCTTCAGAGGTTTGAGCAGTCCTGACAATTTTCCGATAACAAAAGAACCACATAAAATCATAACAATTCCCAAGTTCATATGACCGTCCCATAAGAAATAATTGCACTTTAAACATTCTTCTATCAAATTGATCAACGTTATTGGTAGCCTAAACTTTCTATTATTTGTCTTCAAAATTCCTATTGTTTTGTTAAATGGAATGTTACTAAATAGTCCAAAAACATCTAAACTAACCAGCATGTCTCCTTCTTCCAAATGCACCTGTTTTACCTTTGATAAAAAGTCTTGAGAATTCTTTACAAATAATTTAGCCTTCATTACTGGTTCATTACTGGACTTTTCCTATGGTTCTAGCTATTTCATGTGCTGGTGCACCTATCACACTGGTTACAAGTTGCATTGGCACTTGCATCTCTTCTCAACTATCCTCTGCTTTTCCCAATCTATTTTGTGAATTTTTGGTAACCCATAACCTTTTGGAATGATTGATTCTTTTGGAACTAATTCTCTTATTAACTTTTCTTCTACTGGCGCTTTCTCTAAGTATTCTGTTTATCTCTTCTCAAATTTTGTTGTGGGGTCTTTATTCAGTTTTACGTAATCCTCTGATGGTATAACTTCATCCATTTGCCTCTTGTAATCTTCTGTATTCATAATAACTGTTGAATTCCCTTTGTCTGCTTTCAAAATTACTACCTTCTTATTTTTCTTCAATTCCCTCAAAGCTTCTGTCTCTTCTGGTTTTGTGTTTTGTTTAAACTCTTCTGTTTTTCCCTTCCTTCAAATGTATGCTACATCCTGTCTTATAACATCTGCTAATTTGAAAGGTAACCTTTTAACTGCATCTTCTGCCCCTGCTATTATTGTTTCTACTGGAATACTTTTTGAAGCTATTGCAAAATTGAATCACTTTTCTAAAACTCTATTACCAGCCTCTGACACACAGGTATTAGATAAATTGTAAACTGTCTTAGGTTTTATGAATGTCCCTCTTGAACTCCAATTTCTTTGTTGTTTCCTGCAGAAGTTATTTAGCTTTCTACTAAGTTTCTCACTAGTCATTTGGTGAAGCCAACAGTTGTGATTGGAAACGATATAATCAAATCTATCCCATAAATCCAAGGAAATAAAATCACATACCTTCGATCTGCAGAAATAAATTTGTTCGTTACAAACCCAAATTTTCTTTCTTGTGTCTTGAATGGTTTTCCGTAACAACGCTTTACTGGCCCTATCAAAAATTAACTCGGTGTTTTTATCCCTTAAGTGATGCTTGATTTTAATCCACGACGGTATCACGTCTAAATCCCTACATCGAATCAGAAAATGTAATCTACAATCTAAGTCTATGCTGGTAGATGCTACAATGCTGCTATGCTACAATCTAACTAGTAGATGTTACGAAACGTCGGGAAATTTAGTAGCCCTTTACTTAGCATTCAAAACCCAGTTCAAATAGTTTTTCTAAAAACTTGTGCTAAGGATAAATCAAGTAGACATGAGTCTAAAAACTATCATATATACATCCTCTTTATCAGTATAACAACATTGGTCAGACAGTTAACATTTCTTTCACTGGATAAAAGCAGTAACTGTCAATCTAAAGCACAAACAAACTACTTTTAAAACTGTCATCTAATCATAATCATAATCATTGACGATACCCATACCATGTACAATGTACTAGTCAACGGGATAATAAATACAATACAATACAATACAAGAAATTTCTTAAAGCCAAGTTGGTAGAGCGTTGAAGAATACAATTCCAGCTTAAGTAGGACCTTTATTGTTCATATTAAGTGTTGCAACTAAAATGACAACTGTGTTCTATTTGCATTGCAGGCCTCGGAGCTTTGTTGGAGGGAACTCCCAACTCATCGTGACCAGACCTTGTCTACTACAACAGCTTCACACACAGCAACATGGGCTGGAAGATACATATCATAGACAGCTACGAGGAGGCACGATCCAACATTTTCTACTCTGTCTCTAGTCTGGTTAATAATGTCACCAGCATTGTAGAGATGGAACACCTTGTACCACCTGACTTTGATGTGCTAAACAGAGCATCATTGTTACCACAAACATATCTTTACCAGCCCCGAGTATTACCTGCACTTTAAACATTAGCTGGAGTTGTAGTTTATATCCACTTGGAAAGTGATGTTTGAAAAACTGATATCATCAAAATGATGATGGAAAATGTAATCCACTTGGCACAGGTTGGTAACATCGTGGTAGGAATGAAGCTCCTTAAATCTTGCCTGTTACATGATATCTTTTAGAACTTGAAGCATGCAATCCAGTAACTCATTTTGTTTGGCTTTCAATGCACATTTCAATATTCAAGTAGATTCAAGGTACTCTTGTAATTCATGGCTGCAGTATTAGTTGACCAGGCCCCAAAATATTGATTGCATGAATCTTTGGTCTCATCGCGACCACGGATAGCAAGTTGCAATACTTGACTCAGTCTATCGAGGTATTCAGTGTCGTGCCTGTTCTTGGTCATCTTTGCTTCATAAGCTGCTATCAAATCATTATGAAAGCAAGCAAACCAGAAAGCAAACAATGCAATTCTCCAACTATTACACTGACTATAAATTATAATCAGTTTTATTTAGCTAAACAGTCTTTACATGTTAAATAGAAAATACTTGTTATACATTTTGATCAGTCACTCTTGACAATTGATCTTAAATTCTATTGCTCTGTAACAATGTTCAATCTTTGTTGGCAGTAAATCACACAGCTTGATCCCTGTATTAAATGTTGAAAGTGAACATTGAAAGCTAGAACATTTATTTCTAGAACTATTTTATTCTCTATTTCAGATATTATTTGTGTGTGCTTGGCCTACATGTATTAAATATATCTTTCAATATCTTGGCATCATTTTTAATTACATTTTGTGTTTAAAAACTAATACAGATTGGTTTTAGTCAGTAATGCAACTGCCTGGAAAATAATATCTCTATGTCACTGTTTTAACCTTTTATATAATAATAATAATAATATATTTATTCAGCCTCAATTGATCACAGTACATGATATTGGTTTGTCAGTTATTATGGTGCTAGTTATTATCTAAAACACATAGGAATTGTTTCACTTTGTAGTAGCATTTGGTCAGCAGATGCAGTTTTAGACTATCATTAAATTTGTATCCTTTTAGTTATTTATCTCCACTGGCAGTTAGTTATATAATAATGAGACTGCATAAATTGGACAGTTGTCTGTCATTTTTAATCTATCTTTCGATACATAAATGTTGTTAGTTCCTCTTGTAAAATGCTTATGTACATCACAATTCTCTATTACCAGAAAGTTGTTATCCACTACGAATAATATTGTCAAGTAAATGTAAATGCAGGGCAATGTCTTGATTCGTAGATTTCTAAAAAGTTATTTACAAGAGTCTTTGTAATAAAAATCCCCACAGGGGTCATAGCTTGCTCCACCTAAAATGCAGAGAGCTTTTTTCTGCATTGCAAATAGTCTGGGTGCATGAACTGAGTTGCCCCACATGATAATTCCATAGCTAATTCTAGAATGAATGTGTCCATAATATGCTAGTTTAGCTGCATCAGTGCTGCAAATGTCCAGAATCTTTTTTAAAAGGTAGGTAGCATCCTGAAGCCACTTTCAGGCGCACGTGCTTGATGTGGCTTTCCCAGTTCAATTGATTGTCTAATCTAAGACCTAGAAATTGTACTTTGTTCATTTCTTTGTGAATGTACCTAACATTCATTCTTGTTGCTCTCTGTGAATGCAGATTTATTAATCTGGGATCTCAATTCATTCCACGCTTCTTCTTCATTAATGATTTTGTACGCAAGTTGAGCATCAGCCCTTCTTATTTATATTGTTTCCCATCCTAATTCAGACATCCATTCAGTAGGGCTGTGGCTTCTTTCATACTAATTGCCATTACCTTCCTAGCCGACTTTTGGTATAGTGTTTCTAGCCTGTCTTTTAACCCTCGTTGCTGATTAAATCTTGAGCGTTATTTAATGTTACTGCTTCTAATATTTTCACAACTGTGTTTCTCTTTTGCAACAAATTACTCATCTCAATGGTTGCCCTGAACTCAAAATGTGATCTAACTAATGTTGAGTAAGCATATTGATTGACCAAGATGATAATGTTCTTGAAACTCTTCTCATGTAATCCAAGTTTTTCAGTATTTTTTAAAATAATTTCCCCCGTCTGGGCAATAAGAAATAGAAGCATGCATTTTGCTGACATCTCACTCTGGTTGTTATACAATCGCTTCACTCAATATTTAGAGAGCAAAGGCTGGGAGAAGTGTGATCGAACCAGGATATGAACCCAGGACCTTCCGATTGCCGATCTGGTGCTCTAACAAGTGAGCTATTCAGGGAAGAAGACAAGTCACCTTAGCCTCTTCTTCTGAAACCAAACAATCCTTGACTTCATGGAGGTCCTACGGTCGACATCCAGGCAATCAGGATCACACATCCTGGAGTAAACATAGTAAGTACCATATGCATGAAAGACAGAATTTTAATTTAATACCGTGGGGCTTTGCTGCAAGGCGCTCTCGCTTGGAAAGCATCTGCTTTGATATTTCACGTTAATTCTTACTATTTTTTTACAATAGTTAAGAAGTATTGTAACTTGTAACAAGTTAGTACACATTTTCAAAGTATACAAATGTTTATAGGGTAGCAGTTATAATTGTCACATTTATCTGCAAAATAATCAGACTTGATTTAAATGGTTTCAAGCTTGGTGAAACTAGTCTATGATGGTTACACAGCTTATTAAGTTTGACTAGAACAAAGAATGATTAGAACCTTACATTTTTAAACTCTATCAATTTGGTTGCAGTAGCTTCACTTTTTCTCCATGGACTCCTTCCCCGGACATTTTATTTTCCTCTTTTCGTTTCTGTTGTTACTCCTGCATTATGCAAAGAAGTATTTTAAATTTTTAGAAAAACTATTTGAACTGGGTTTTGAATGCTAAGTAAAGGGAACATATACTAGTTACTTCTTCAGAGGTTTGAGCAGTCCTGACAATTTTCCGATAACAAAAGAACCACATAAAATTATAATAATTACTTAGTTCAAGCTTCCTAAATGCATCTAAACAAAATAATCAGGGTCAATAACTTAAAAACTAATGTATTATGTATTTTCTGAAATAAGAACTCGAACACATTGGCATTTTTTAACTAACTAATTATGTGTATGGAAAAAACGCCAATTTTTCGAGGTTGTCCTAACGTTATGTGATACAATCATAATTTCCTTATTCATTACGTTTAGTTCAAACCTCTCAAAACTGCTCAAACCTCTGAAGAAGTAACTAGTATGTATGTGTTACAAAACGTCGGGAAATTTAGTAGCCCTTTACTTAGCATTCAAAACCCAGTTGAAATAGTTTTTCTAAAAACTTGTGCTAAGGATAAATCAAGTAGACATGAGTCTAAAAACCATCATAAAGCATTTTAAATAATTTCTTTCTTCATGGCTCATGGAAAGAGGATTTAGTGTAGTTTCCAATCAGCATTGGAAAGAAAGAAATTGGCAGCAAATCACTGAACGTGCAGATTTATGTCTTTAACTCACTAATTTGAAGCCAAATATTTACAAGTTGATATTCGAGCATCAGTTCAGCCTTCAGCCTTCAGCATTTATTCATTTTTTGTAAGAATTTGATATATTTACATGTTTAAATGTTTATTGACAAGCTAATCTTAATACACATTGTTTCATATAGGTTAATCTAGGTTCAAAACAAACGGATCTACAGCTGTTAGAACCAATGTGCTGCCATCCTTGTGTACAGTCCGGTAATATTTGAATTTATCTTCGAAATTTGCGAGCCAACGACACGCGTGGCTGTGACGCATTGTAGCCGTGCGGTCAAACAGTGTAGAGGTCAGTTATTTTGCTGCTGAAATAATTACCGTGTGTACCTAGGAAGGGTGTAAGAGCTGGGGTTGTTTGATTTCAATGAGTCTTGGCCTGTTGGATACGTTATAATATGCTGTGAGATCTTATTTCAATATCAAATGCTTGCAATGGGCAAAGTATTTTATTACTGGGGCCAGCCATGCGTCTGGCGCACGTGGTTGAATTCAGATGAGTAGACGAAGGGGGGGATACGTTATAAATGTTCGTATCTTATTTATTTATTAATTTAAAACTCAGAACAATTATATAGTAACTAAATAATAATTAAGTAAGTACGTATCAGTATAATAATATTTAATGTTCATCAATAGCTCAGGTACAATATTGTAACGGTCCCCATGCTTTGTGACAACGCCGGTCGTCTTTACCTGCCGTCCATGATTCATACCAAAGTCTATACCCCGTTGCTGTTCGTGGGAAGTTAGCCTCAGCCTTCGCCTTTAAAAGCTCGGAATTGCTCGGAATTGCTTAGCAGACTATGTGAACAAACCGCAGTAAAAAAAGTGTGTACAAAAGGAACAGCACATAAATATTCCACCCTTAATAACGCATGAAAGCAAATAGTAACATCATTGAATTTTTCACAGTAAATAGAACACGTGATGGGCTTTTGATCCGTGATGGTCTAAATTTTAAGCCCAGCCTAGGAAAAAATAGGCTAACTTTGACCAAAATTTGCTTTTCAATTATTTGCGAGAAAATGAAGGGGGGGTTCTCCCTTGAAATTTTCACAGATGATAGAGTAAGTGATGGGCTTTCGATCCGTGATGGTCTTAATTTTTGGCCCAGCCTAGGAAAAAATAGGCTAACTTTGACCAAAATTTGCTTTTCAATTATTTGCGAGAAAATGAAGGGGGGGTTCTCCCTTGAAATTTTCACAGATTATAGAGTAAGTGATGGGCTTTCGATCCGTGATGGTCTTAATTTTTGGCCCAGCCCTGGACAAAAGAAATCTCGATGTAGCCTGGAGGCATCGATATTTCTATGATCAGTTGAACATGAAACGGCAAATCGACTGCATCTACCAGAATAAAATCGTGTGAAACTCAAAATCTTGTAAAATTATAAAAACATAATGAGGTCCCTTGAGGTAGACGCAAATTTTGTGCCCAAATTTTCAAAATGGGTTTTAAATCATCCAACACCCAACAAAGACACAATTTCTTGTTACCTTGAGTTACTAAACCGGCTCTAACTACCAAACGAAATCCCGGCCCAACTCAAAAATCTTTGTAAAATGATCAGAACATACAGAGGTACCTCAAGGCAAAAGGAAAATGTGGGCCGGATTTTCTGAAGTGGTTAAACGGCGTCTAAACCCAACACCAATACGATTTCTTGGGTTATCCACTGCTGTCGCCTGTATGTATGCAACCCACACTACATACAAGCACACAGAATTGCGTTACGACACGGCGTTGTCATTGCCCGTTTGATTCTACGATTCTACCGTTCCTTGCGCCAGAACAGCTGTTTTGAAATATTAACCTCTACGTTTGTAGAGGAAATGTCATCGACCTATTGCAAACGAAAATGATTTCACATTTATTTATCAGACTTCGGTTGTTTATTCACTTAAATAATTTTACAAGTTATCAATGAATACTTAGTGAGAATGTTTACGTAACCGTAACAACAGAAATTATAATTCAGAACTAGAATTCGAACTGCATTGATACGGCCAGGACAAGGTGTGAAAGATTGGTCTGAAACTAATTATGTGCCTTCTCATTTAAATGATTGTAAGTACGATTTTACTGTCATTTATTTGTGTGATCTCGTTTGAATGTTTCTAAATGTTTTCTCGACAGATAGTTTGAGCAAAAACTCTCTTTTGTAACTCCAACAAACCGCCGTATGAACGTCACGTTGGATGAAGCTTACAAATAATGTTCATTTCAAAACCATTTCCAGTTGTTTCCAATCAATTTTCACAATCTCTATTTGGGGTGTCGATTTCCAAGTGAATGTCGCGGAAAAGACAGGCCACTTACCGATGTACTTACATACCAACAACCATTGTTACATGAAATTACACAGTTTTCACATTTTGTTTGGCTTTCTTGGTTTTATCTTTCGACGAGCTAAAATCCTGTACACTGCTGATTCACGATCTAATCACGAATTAAGCTTTAAATAACTTTGACCGTTTTCAATCACTTTTGACATATTGGCATACCTCTCTGCGGAGAGGGTCACATATTTCTCAGCGAATTTTTACCACACAAAGGACAGGTATGTGATTAGGTAATAGTTGAGGTACGCATTGACCGTTGTTCAGCTATTTATAGAAAATAACTGCCTCGTTTAGTTAGACCTATTGTCTATGTATAAATCCACCAATTATGTAGGCCGTCGATATCAAAGTTTTATCCAAACTAACAAAATGCTACACGATCAAATAAATCCACTAGAATAGGAAAGTGAGCAAGAAAACTCAACAAATATTCACTTATCTTAGGCTTCGAGCCTTTTTCAGAGCTACCAAAAGTATTTTGAGAAAAAGGAATTCCTAATTTTCAGATTTTTTTCTTAAATAATAATTTTAAAGACCGTTGGCAATGACATTGCACACTACGATTCTAATAAAATCTAGCGCTATGCTCTTGTAATTATAAAGATCAACCGCATAAAACACTGCTATTAAAACGCCATCATTTATGTACCTAGCGAGCTATCCATCTATGCATGCAACTGGGTAAGTAGCTAGGGTACACACATATTTACCAAACTATATTTATTTTGTGAAATTGTACGGTTTATAAATTTGTTTCGTGCGTGCAAGGAAAATTTGTGCCGAGGAATATGTTTTCTCTTGAATGTGTTCATATTTTCCGAGCAGTTCGGCTAAGTACCACTGCATGCAGCCAGGTGGCATCGTTCAATTAGCAGGTAGTTCACTTCCCGCCAACACGCCCCAACCGTTTACTGGCTGTTTTTAGCGGAGCTCGGGCATTCGCTTCTGAACTCTCCGACGAGAACGTTGTGCTGTCTTCTCGTCTCTTGGCCAAGACAACTCTGTGGAAGATCAACTTGCTTGCTGTTGGCTCAAAATGTCTCTCAAATTATTTCGATAAGTTGACATTTTACGTTTTTTACAATTCAACTAAATAATTCAACCGTCGCAGCTCGACTCTCGGTCGCCACATTTATGTTATTAGTATGCATTCAAATTTACCCGAGGTCATTTAACCCAGCCTTTTTAATTATAAATAATCTATTTGGCTTCAATTTATAACAGCAGAGAAAATACGGGGACGCAATATCAGAGGCGCTATTACAATCATTATTAGATTTACTGCTATCGTTTATTTCAATATCCACTTCATTTTGACATTATTTTTGCAATTAACTTCAAAACGCTGTTGTAGCTTTGCTGAACGAATGGCGTACAATTGCACTTGTTGCAGGCAACGAGGAGTCGTGGTTAGAATGTGTTTAATTGTCTAATAATGGCGTCTGTTTTTCAGACATGGGACGCCTTCAACACGAGAGCAGCAACATGGACGAACATTGACCGCCCATGAAAGACAAGATGGAGTCGTCGCTTCATTGTTTGGGTGAGTCTTTCAATGCTTTGTCATTCCTCTTCATTTCGCAAAACCTGCTACAAACATTGGTTTTATAACCCTCGCGTGTTGCCTAGTTTATTTAATTTCTGGTTACCTGCGTTTCTTTCTTTAGAAGATTAGACCTTAATAGTTTAGACAATCATTTAGTCAATCCGATCTCCACCTGTCGCGGGTGTTGCTCTAACCAATTGAGCTACTTGGACCCCGATCTCCACCTGTCGCGGGTGTTGCTCTAACCAATTGAGCTACTTGGACCCCGATCTCCACCTGTCGCGTGTGTTGCTCTAACCAATTGAGCTACTTGGACCCCGATCTCCACCTGTCGCGGGTGTTGCTCTAACCAATTGAGCTACTTGGACCCCGATCTCCACCTGTCGCGGGTGTTGCTCTAACCAATTGAGCTACTTGGACTCCGATCTCCACCTGTCGCGGGTGTTGCTCTAACCAATTGAGCTACTTGAGCACTGGCTTTTTGAGATGATTTCAGTGTTTTTGATGAGAATGACAGATCTTCAAGGAGTAGAACCACGAGGCTGTAAATACTCACAGTCACTCTGATTCTAGTGACGCTATATCACGTCACAACCTGTCAAACTCGAGTAACTTCAATTTGACGTTGGACGCGTTTTATTTAGTTAAAATATTATTTAACTTGCATCAATTTTGAGACGGCTATAGAGTTCATAATAATAAAAAAGCGTTTTTTTGCTTCATAAAGAACTTCCCTCCCTTGCCGTGAAGTTTTTCCCCAAGTAACTTGTTTTTGAGAGTGCAAACGTTCAGTTTGTTTCGATGCTTGGTTTTCAAAAACAACTATTCGTCACGTAATGCCAAACCTTAAGCATCATCCCGGGCTTACTATCTGTTTCAACAGATTTGATTTCTTATTTCAATTGAACACACGACCTTGTATCTTTTACCATCGTAAGGAAACATAGCACCTAAAAGCCAAGACTTGGACCCGATTTTTGGAAAGGTTTTTTTCAATTGAGAACTCTCGTTCCATGAATTGAGATTCCATCATCCTTCATCACCTGTTGCCT
Organism: Protonemura montana; assembly: GCA_947568835.1. Lineage (NCBI taxonomy): Eukaryota > Metazoa > Arthropoda > Insecta > Plecoptera > Nemouridae > Protonemura > Protonemura montana. The sequence goes on along the minus strand of OX387604.1, from coordinate 152,477 downwards.
TGCTCTCCAGTACTTTGCCAGTCTCCTCCTTGTTTGTATCGTTGAGGTAGTCCGAGACCCAGCGTGCTTTTTTGTCATCATTTAGTCACATTTCAATTCCTGGGGCTGCCCCAATCGACCACTGAATTTGACAAAATTTAAATTGTGTTTTCTCCTTTTATATTGCCGAACAACATTTAACGATGACATGTTTTATTATTAGAAACACAAAAAACCTCTCAGAAATTGGTGATCTTGGTCCTTGAAGATTCGTCGTTCTCATTAAATTCACTCAAATCCTCTCCAAAGTAAGTCTTCTGTCCAAGTAGCTCAATTGGTTAGAGCAACACCCGTGACAGGTGGAGATCGAGATTCCAGTCCCCGTTGGATCATCCATTTTTTAGAGGTTATTAGTGTTCTTAATAAAAAAATACTTTGCCCATCGCAAGCATTGAGTCACCGAGGTTGAATGGATGTGGATAGAATCAGAGTGACTGTGACCATGCATGGCCTCTTGGTCATTCACCCGTCATTTGTATTCAACGCATTAAAATCGTCTTGAAAAGCTCTTGTCCTATTAGCTCAGTTGGATGTTTGAGCAACACCAAGACCAGACGGACCGGGTTCGAGACCCCGACTAGCCACTTACTTATGTTGGGTTAATTATGTTCCTAACAATAAACTACCCCGGGGACCAATTGCGAGCAATTGCATCAATTTTGAATTCCACAATCAAATTAAAACTGAAGCTAGTTATTGATTCGAGTATATCTCTGTTCGTTGCAGGCCCCGCCGAGATTGAGTCTACTCCGACGCCGAGACTTCGACGCCGAGACTTCGACGCCGAGACTCGCCCGCGGTTCTCGTCGTCATCGGAATCGGGACACGGGCGCGTAATCCGTCACCTCGGTCGGCCGGGATGTTTGCGTTCAACATCAGCTAAGTGGTCTTGGGTTAGCGCTACAAGGCCTCACACAAACAAACACACAAACACACAACCAGTTAGGCAACAGGTATCTACAGGTAGCAGTCATCCACGAGCCAACGGGTCCACGAGCCGACGAGTCTTCATCTTCTGCATGGCATGTGGGCACCGCATGATGCACACTCACACTCGAAGCGCTAATCCTACGACCTCTTTCCTCAGCGTTCATTACGATTTCGCTTCGGTACCGTGATTAGTCTTGCGTTTTTACCGCGTTTATTCTGCGTTTTTTATGCGTTTTTACCGCGTTTATTCTGCGTTTATTCTGCGTTTTTGATGCGTTTATTCTGCGTTTATTCTGCATTTTTGATGCGTTTTTGATGCGTTTATTCTGCGTTTATTCTGCGTTTTTGATGCGTTTATTCTGCGTTTTTGATGCGTTTATTCTGCGTTTTTGATGCGTTTATTCTGCGTTTATTCTGCGTTTTTGATGCGTTTTTACTGCGTTTATTCTGCGTTTATTCTGCGTTTTTACTGCGTTTATTCTGCGTTTATTCTGCGTTTATTCTGCGTTTTTACTGCGTTTATTCTGCGTTTATTCTGCGTTTATTCTGCGTTTTTGATGCGTTTATTCTGCGTTTATTCTGCGTTTTTGATGCGTTTTTACTGCGTTTATTCTGCGTTTATTCTGCGTTTATTCTGCGTTTTTACTGCGTTTATTCTGCGTTTATTCTGCGTTTTTACTGCGTTTATTCTGCGTTTATTCTGCGTTTCTTCTGCGTTTGTTCTGCGTTTATTCTGCGTTTATTCTGCGTTTTTGATGCGTTTTTACTGCGTTTATTCTGCGTTTATTCTGCGTTTACTCTGCGTTTACTCTGCGTTTATTCTGCGTTTATTCTGCGTTTTTACTGCGTTTATTCTGCGTTTTTGATGCGTTTATTCTGCGTTTATTCTGCGTTTTTACTGCGTTTATTCTGCGTTTACTCTGCGATTTTACTGCGTTTTTACTGCGTTTATGCTGCCGGCCCGTATAGCTGGCACGATCTGAACTGGAGGAATCGTGGTGGGAACGAGAGTTTGGAATCAGGAACTGTTGTGGTTGTCAAGTGTGAGATTGTAACAAATGTTGTGGCTTTAAATGTTCCTGTTTGTGTCAATGTTTGTGTCAATTTTCGCGACTATGTTTTTGATTTTGTACCTGACTGCACTAATTGCGTTTGATGTTATTTTTACAATTGCGTTCTGTTTCACTAACTTGTGTTCTTGTAATCCATGTCGCAGGAACCTAATGACGGAGCCTTTACCTTTCAGCGCCTGATAATCAAATGCCAGGCAATAACAAAAACTTTTTTGATTTCATTGTTGCGAACGTCAAGTGTCTCCGTGAACACTGCTACCAACTCGACTGGCCGATTTTTGCATCAGCTCCATGGCTACCAACTGGACCATCATCTCGGCAACAAAGATGGAACGCAGTTAAGAAGAGGGTTCTGGTTCGACTCCCAGTACCTGGCCAGTCGCCGTGGCAACAAAGATGGAACGCAGTTTAGAAGAGGGTTCTGGTTCGACTCCCAGTACCTGGCCAGTCGCCGTGGCAACAAAGATGGAACGGAGTTTAGAAGAGGGTTCTGGTTCGACTCCCAGTACCTGGCCAGTTGCCGTGGCAAGAAAGATGGAACGCAGTTTAGAAGAGGGTTCTGGTTCGACTCCCAGTACCTAGCCAGTCGCCGTGGCAACAAAGGTGAGCCAACAAATAAACATTACAAATTATTTAACAAGTTGAGTCGAGACCGATGAAGCACTCTTGACTAGATTTACATAATAACCGTTGTTTGCTTCGGGAATATTTTGAAACTCTGTGCATCTCTTCCCGGTGAAATTTGTCAGCCAGCAACGTTTGTTTTATTTTTGTCCTTTGATTTCCAGCTGACCGCACGAGGCTACAGAATCTGCGCTGTAACACTTGTCGCTCGAGACCGAAACGAAGAATGAAGATCGACATGATGCTCGACTGACCGATGGTAAGCCAAGATTTGATCGGCATTTTCCACAATAAATCCGCTGCAGGAATCGATTCTTCCAACTTACCAGTGGTGAAGTCCTACATTATTTTGTTTTGGGTATACGCTGGGTTATCAGGCCTTGAGTTCCAAATGCCGTGGTCATCACTAGGTTAGGTACTGGCTAGGTACTTCTAGTCTATTCACTAGTTATAGTTCATAGATAGTCCATTCCTATCAACACTAAAACTACTACTTGGTGTTGGGGTCGCTGCAATCGCGCTTTCCTGGGGTGGGTTGAATGAGTACGTTGACTGCTTGGAAAAACCATTGCATACCCATCCAGATCATACGAACCTCTACTATACACGGACTACCCACTTTTCAGAATAAACTTTGCTTTTAAAGTTTTTATAATGTAGGATGTAGGGAGATTAAGAATTGTCGTTGCAAAACGCAATTTAAAGTTTTGCAAAGTGTATTTACTGGGCGTATACCCTGTAATTTTTTTGGGTATACGCTCGGTGTCTAAAAGTTTTTTGGGTATACGGCTAATACCCGCGTACACCCTCGACTGCACCACTGCAACTTACCTTGCACTAAACGAGTCCGTCCGTTGTGCTTTGCTCGTTTAAATTTCGCGTCTACCCGTCCCAGTGGCGTTGCAAGCCACTGTCGATCGTGACTAACGTGTTTCTGGTTTTGTCTGCAGTCGGCGGTTGTCATTCACGATTGAAGAAAGTGACGGTGAAGACCTCGAGGAACCTGAGCCCCCAGGCTTCCCCCGCGACAAGTGCCGTACGATGGAATATATTCGACAACAAAACTACAGGTACGCAACTGCATGGACGTAAAGCTCCCTGCTCCAAACCGTAACTTTGATTGTAAGCCGACATTTTAATTCGACATGTACATTGGTGAGAATGCAATCAACTGAGAGCGTACACAACTACCCTCTAGAAACTTTGTTCCCATTCGTGGAATCGACCCACAGTTGTTAGCTTACGAGGCACATACTCATGGACTTAACCTCAAAAAGTTGTTGCTAGCAACCGTCTAGCGGGAACATAATTGATGAACGGTTTGTCGTGTTGGAAACACCGGTTCTCGTAAGATCACCAAAGTTAAGCAACACTGCGCTGGGCCAGGTATTGGATGGGTGACCATTATACACATGACCAGTTCTGTTCGGGAGAGAGGTTGGAGGGATAAAAGTTAGTACAGCAACTTCACTCGCCTTGCTTATCAACCTCTCGACAGCATGGATTTGTGGAGGAATCCTGTTGTTCGCGTTGTACCGTCCTTCGGAAGGGACGTTAAGCCGGTGGTCCCCTTGGTCTTCGACAGGAGTAGGCTACGTGCCGGCACCGGGTTTCCCCTCCTGCCTTCTAGGCTAGGTTAGGTTCATCATCATCATCCACTCATTCACCGACGCCATCAGACCAGTGCTGCATGGCACGTTGTCAAAACAGTGTGTCGTTAAACACCGCAAATAATAATAATAACATAGATGTGTTGCCTAATCTGCGGCCTTTCTTTTCACGCAGGTTTCCACTCTGCCTTGGTTTGGATGGAAAGCTGTCCGCAGTGGGACGTAATCCGATCTCCTAGAAGCGACATCGAGACGTCTCTACAGCAGCGTCGATAGATGTAAGTCGGCATGCGAGCCTTCCAATACAAGTCCGTAATCTCTCGCCCTAGAATTGGCTTTTCAAAGACGTATCGCGTCAAAAACTGGATACATTTTGTCTCCGTCTAAGAGATATAATCCACAGGTTCATGACCAACGAACAAAGCTAATGATAGTTTTTAGACTCATGTCTACTTGATGTAAACTTAGCACTAGTTTTAACAAAAACTATTTCAACTGGGTTTTCAATGCTAAGTGAAGAACAACTGAATTTCCCAACGTTTCGTAACTTGTACCTGTTACTTTATCAAGGGTAAAGCAGTCCTGACAATACAAAATACATTAGTTTTTGAGTTATTGACCCTGATTATTTTATTTAGATGCATTTAGGAAGCTTGAACTAGGAAATTGTTATAATTTTGTGTGGTTCTTTTGTTATTGGAAAATTGTCAGGACTGCTCTTACCCTTGAAGAAGTAACAGGTACAAGTTACGAAACATTGGGAAATTTAGTTGTCCTTTACTTGGCATTCAAAACCCAGTTGAAATAGTTTTTCTACATAGCTAATGTTTTCCCAAGTTTGAAAACTGGTTTTGCGCAATTTTTCCCGAGTAAACGTCGCTGTCCGGACCTTTTTTTACTGAGTACAAGAGTCGTCATGTACCTGGCAATGAATCTAATGTCACTTTATTCTGTTGTCTTCAGGTGGACTCCACTAGTCGCTGCTGGAAGCCGATGCATCTTGGCTTCCACCTACGAGACCTTGCTTCAAGCCCTGGAAATTTTAGCAAGAACGCGCTGTGAGAGTTTTATCAGGGCTCTGAGGAAACGTGGGGCAACTTTTGTTAGATAGATAACATATTTAATTGCTTGCTTTGTGGGGCTTAACGTCACGTCAGTTCAGAGGCTGTTCAAGTCTCGAGTTCGGGAAATATTCATAATTATTGATTAATTTGTGTGACATGAGAGAAGTTGAGAAAAATTTGGGGACAAGGCCATTGTTGTTAGACTTCCTGTCCAAGTTTTGGATTGTTGTAGGTTCTTCCTAGAGGTGTATCGTTCTTCACGGTTAGATAGGTTCGGTACCGAACCGTAGTAGGTTTGTTAGGTTTGTTAGGTTTGTTAGGTTTGTTATGTTTGTTAGGTTTGTTAGGTTGGTTAGGTTTGTTAGGTTTTTTAGGTTTGTTCGGTTTGTTCGGTTTGTTCGGTTTTGGTGTCGAATGGTTGTTTCTTTGTCGCTTTGTCCATCGTTGAGGGTCGCTGGAATTAGGTTAATTTGTTCTTCTAGTTTTCATGTCCAATTTTGTTCTCTTCTCTCATGTTGCGTTTTTCTCTTAGCTTGCCTTACGCCTAGAACATTTTGTAATATTGTGGTCAATAGAGCCAACATAAAATCATAGCAGATCGAGTCATAAGGGGAGAGTAGAGTTTCCTCAGATGCTTTGAGATTCATGTGACCAAATTTACAAGCCATAGGACTTTATCGCTCGCCTGCATAATGTTCCTGTTTGCACCCGTGAGGCCCGCCTCGGACGTTCGTTTTTCATGGTTTTCGCGCGTCTTAAGTTAAGCTAATGCTGGGCGATTGATTATAATCTCCACAAATCACAGATTATAATCGGCCATGACCACTGACCTCACGGAACAAACGCTTGGAAATATCAAATGAATCACTCTCACAGTTAGCAAGATTTACGTAAACACAAACACGTAAATAGTAATTCAGATATTGTTAAAACATTTGAATTGTATTTGATGGCGATGTTAATGTCATTATATATATTGTGTTGTGATATAAAAATTTACAACCCTATAGCCTTTTGATTGGGATCCCTGGATGAAAAGGAATGTCACGAGTTTGCGGTGCTTGTAAATCTGGAATTCCTGTAACTTCCACTTCCAAATTTTCCTTCCGCCTTAAGGTACCTCAGTATGATATTATTATTGTACACATTAAGTTACTCAAGGTAGCAAGAAATCGTATGTGTGTTGGGAATTAGACGCCGTTTAACCCCTTCAGAAAATCCTGCCCAGATTTTCCTTCTGCCTAAAGGTACCTTTAGGTACTTCTGTATGTTCTTTTAATTGTACTAGATTGTTTAGTTAGACCGGGTTTTCGTCTGGTAATTACAGCTGATTTAGACATTCACGCTTCTCTGGTATGTTTAGTATTTTAGTCGTTATTGTGTCCATTAAGTGCATTCTCATTTTATAAGTAATTTTTGTTTGTTTTGATGCGATTTATTTTATTTTGAGCCTAGATTTAAATTGTTTTTGTATTTCTTTTAATTACTCGCAATATTTTTCATTTCTTTATGTTCGAATTTGCGCGAATGGCCTTAAATTACATGGTCCATTGCTGGGTTTCTGATTGGCTTAGCGGGCATGATAGTAGCCTCCTAAGGGGTGTTTAAATGTCAGCCATGTTTAATCAGAATGCGCCGCTGGTTGGGCCGGACCCCAATAAGCAGCCCATTGAGATTGTCGAATTGAAACATCTTGTAAAATGATGACAACTTAACGAGGTTTCTTGAGGGTGAAGGAAATTTTGTGCCCGAATGTTCTAAATGGGTTTAAAATTATCCACGACACGATTTCTTGCTATCTTGAGTAACTAAACCCGGCTTCAACTTCCAAATGAAAACCTATTGATTGAATGATTGATTATTGGTGTTTAACGACGCACTGTTATACAACTGGGCATGCGGCACTGGTCTAATGGCGACGGTGAATGAGCGGATGATTATGAGGATGATGATTAATCTAACCTAGCCTAGAAGGGAGGCGGGGAAACCCGGTGACTGCACGTACTCTACTTCTGTTGAAAAGCTTGGACCACCGGCTTAACGTCCCTTCCGAAGGACGGTACAACGCGAACAACAGGATTCCTCCACAAATCCATGCTGTCGAGAAATTGATAAGCAAGGCGAGTGAAGTTGCTGATCTATCTTTAATCCCTCCAACCTCTCTCCCGAACAGAACTGGTCATGTGTATGATGGTCACCCATCCAATACCTGACCCAGCGCAGTGTTGCTTAACTTTCATCCCTCCAACCTCTCTCCCGAACAGAACTGGTCATGTGTATGATAGTCACCCAACCAATACCTGACCCAGCGCAGTGTTGCTTAACTTTCATCCCTCCAACCTCTCTCCCAAACAGAACTGGTCATGTATATGATGGCCACCCATCCAATACCTGACCCAGCGCAGTGTTGCTTAACTTCGGTGATTTAACGAGAACCGGTGTTTCCAACACGTCAAACAGGGAGTACCCCCCCTTCATTTTCTCGCTAATAAATGATAACAAAAATGTTGTAAAAGTTAGCCTTTTTTTGTCCAAGGCTGGGCCAAAAATTTAGACCATCACGGATCGAAAGCTTATCACGTACTCTATCATCTGTGAAACTTTCAAGGGAGTAACCCCCCCTTCATTTTCTCGCAAATAAATGGAAACCAATTTTTTTTATTGTTATGTCTGTTTCGTTCAGTACATCACGTATTTTTGAAGGCTAAAGCTTATGAGTTTTGTAGGCTTTTTCTCGTTGCGCTATGTTGAGTTGGTGCCTTTAGATGGCGTTTTAGATTTTGCGAGCTAAGTATCCACTAGTCCGATTTGAGTTTTATCAGTTCAGTTTACTCGAGCGCTTTCTTCGATCGTTTTATATGGTTTTGTTTTTATCCCATTTTTGATAATGCCTTGTTGTTTACGTTTAACGAAGAAGCGGAAGCAAAGCTTTCAGATAAAATCAGTTTTTAAGCCTCAAGATGTTGTAGTGAAAAAGAAGCAAAAGTGGGGTTAAATACGCCTGGTACCAGGCGCTCAATAACGCCTTTTTCAAGTTCAGCAAGACAAAAGTTGGAAGGACACTTTGAAGATTCAGAAATCAGTGAGAATAGTCCAGACAGTGGTAACGAAATTATCAGCATGGAACTTTTGACGGTTGCTCTGCAGAGCTTCGTTGCTTGTCGCGAGTGCCACGACAAATCCTGCATCTCTACAGTGACCAGTGTGCATAATAGTCTTGCATCAAAACTGAAACTTTTTGTGAACGTTGTAAAGCTGAGTTTGCCTTCGATTCATCAGAGAAAAGAGTAATTGCAGCTGCTGGTTAAGCTTTTTTGGTATGATGTGAATACACGTTTCGTTTATGGTCTACGAAAGATTAGCAAGGAGCGCAAGGCAAGGCAGACTAGAAGAAACTGCAAGCGGCAGCTTGAGGACATGGAAGATAACTTGGACAACCCTTCTTATCGAGCTGGAATCGCTAGAAAAATGAGAAAGTAAGATTAAATTATTGCTTCAGGCGGTCCAATTTAGTAATTTAGCGGAATTTATTGGTCAGCGAAACGCGTCAAACAAGAAAATACTATGCAAGATCCAAGAAAACTATTGTATTACTAATAATTAGAAGTATGCCTGCTCAAATAAAATAACTTTTTGGTTCTAAACTTTCAGAACATTGCGCTTTTATGGAAAAATAGCAAAAATAGCGTGCTAAAAATAACCACTGCGATTATCTCGGCTCCCAGTTTTGTTGTATTCACTGTACTTTTACTCAGAGTCTGAAAAGCAGCCTCATCATCCCCTCATTCACAGACCTCATTAAAGATCAGTGCCGGGTCATTCCATGTGTAATCACTCACCTCAAACTTTGACCGACCCAGATTTTGATGAAAATTGGTATACTTGTTAAGTTTGTTGACTTAGGGGCTATTTTTTAATTTTTTTTTTTTTGGTCCAACCGTTCGGATATTACAAGGGGGGGAAGTTGGGGTCATTTTGCCCCCCGCGCGTGTAGTGACCACCCTTTCTACGCAATATCTAGGGTTCTATGGGAGCTACAGAGCTGGGAAAAAAATCATCTGAAAGGTAATTTCATACCCTACCTGAATATGGAAACAAAAATGACGATATGTTAATACGAATTTAATTGTGATTTTACACATCTGCATTTTCCAAAATGACCATATCGCTGATGAGTCATTTTTGATTTGCCTGATTTTTTTTCTATATGTACAGAACATACATATGATCATGTGTTCCAAAAATCAAGATGGGTGTTCTACTACTTTCCAAGAAAAAAAAATGTTTTCTGCAAATTCATTCATAATATAAATTAATATGAACTGAATTTAAGACAACATTCAAGAAAATGATCATTACTTACAATCATAGCTACTATGAAGTACAAATTTGCATATCTTAAGAGAGATGTAGTTTACCTTATTGAGGTACATATTTTATAAGCCCTGCTGTTGCCCTGTTGGTGTCTGTAGCCGACAAAAAGTATGTTCGACCAGTTGCCGTGTTGGGGTCGGCCAGTGTTAAAACATCAGCAAAAGCTACAATTAGTTTGTCTTGTACACTGGGATAAAAATATGATGGAGCTGGTCCATGAGGGTGTAGAAAGTTGACTTGAAGTTCAAGAGACTGTGATGATTTTTCAAGAACACACGCTAGCCACCAGTCTTCGTTGTATGCTACAGTGATGAAACTGCCCACGTCTTTGAACTCAAACTCGGGTATTTCTGCTGCTGTTGCTTCCTCCTCTTCTTCTTCTTCTTCTTCTTCTCCTTCTTCATTTTTCTCAACAATCTTCACAATGTTGATTTCTTCAGAAAGAGAAAAGTGTTTCACATGTAAGGAAGTTAGCGATTTTGGGTAGAACGCATGAAAGCTTCTTGTGCCTACGATAGTTTTTAATTCTTTGAATCGTTCTTTAAGTTTGATGCCATTTGCTGTAATCTCTTCATTGGCTACAAACACAAAATTTACAGTCCACACATTTTCTGTTGCCCACCGGTAAAAGTCTATCGGCGTCATTATTTGGTCGGCATATGGTTTCTGTAAACTTGCCCGTGCTGCATTTCGTTTTACAGTCCCACCAACTCCATCGCATGGTCCTTTACCGTGGGATGTGGCAAAAAAATGCCACTCAGCAGTTAGTTCGAAGTCAACTTCATGATGGCACAAGTTGGAAAAATTCTTCTTATTCTTATATTGGGCTGCCGCTCCATCAGAAAAGTAAATTAAATGGGATACATCCGAAATGTTTTGTTTCAGGTGTCTTATCAGGTGCTTTTGGAAAGTGTGCACAGTAACGGTGTCATGAGTTAGCGAGTCAGAAATGACAACGTAACTTAAATGTTGTATGTCTCGATCTTCAGGCTTAAAGTAACACACAAATGGGTGAAGGGTGCATTGGCTGTTATTCCAATGGTAACCTTGTGCAGCATCCTGGAGCACAAAAGAATAATTCTCAGCGAAGTCGCCCACTACTAAAACTTCCCCTGGTTTAAGGTTGGCTTTCTTCTCCTGCATGAATGCCGCTTGCTGCCGTGCAATAAAATCATGATTTCTTAATAAAATGCATTTTTCAATAAAACAGTCAACAAACTCATCTGTAGGTTTCGTAATTGTCTCTAGGGTACATCTGTCTGTTGACAGCCACTGTTTATAAGTCACAGAGTCTATGAAATTTTCACTGAATGAGATTTCTAGCCATTCACGAAGTTCATCGGTTCCCGGACAATTGCCACACTTTCCTACAAAGCAGTTGAGAAGCGGGGGGTTGCACATGAGGCTGGCAAGGCAGTGTTGGTATGATTTGATGGTACCGTCTGAAAGCAAAGGCAGCTTTGCTCCCAAAGCCATCAACTTAACGTTTTGGTGTATCGTACAGACACAGACAGAATGTGTCCCAGCTGCTCCTGCCAGAACACAATGTTTGGGTCTGAGCTCTGCAAACTTCGAGAATCCAACCTTGATGTCAGGATATTTATCTTTGAAGCTGCGATACACTTCACTTAAGTTGCTTAACACTAGTCTCTTCTGGCGGTGAACTCGATTGTCACCCACTTTAACCGAGACAAAATCTTTTTTACCCGGCATGACACGGCTTACATCATCATTTTCATAAAACTCTTCAATCAGTTGAATGCAATCAGGGGAAAGAGTTTTTCCTGCTTTTTGATTTGCAGATGGCAGTATCCCTTGGGCCTTTACTAGTTGTTTGGTTTTACGTACCAAATGGTTAGATGCATTGAACTCTTGCATTATTCTCTTAATGCTCCAACTTTTTGGAAGCACAGATAAAATTGTTATTTTCTCGCTTCTGGTACTCGTCTTAAACTTTTCTTTCAGTTGTGCTATTATCTCTGACCCATCACGGATGCTGTCCTTGCACTCCTCTGAAGATGTCAAATCTTCTTTGCTGATTTCTTCATTACTGGGAGATACTAGTTCCAATCTCTTCTTTACACCTTGTGTTATTTCGCTGAACTTTCTTTTCGAATAAAACATAGATTTACCCTTTAGTTTGGTGGTATTAATAGGTGACACACCAAATGCAGCTAAAGACTGATTCACGGCATCTGCTTCACAGGGTATGTCCACGAAAGGTAGGTCAAGTTCAGTGGATTTAGTTGGCGTTAGAACAGAAACGGTTGTTAGTTCCTTCAGCCTGAGCGAGAGCAGCTTACGGCAAGTTGAGCATAATTTCTTTCCAGGGATGAGGTCGGCAATCTCCAAGTATTTCGTCCTGGATGCTGCATTAATTTCTCTTAACCCATTAACTTTCACTATTCCACAGTGAGCCTGAAACGGATCGCAGCATAACTTGTGGTGACAGCTATACAGACGAAGGAATTTCTTTTCATGTAAATGACACACGGTCTTCACATTATCACACTTAGTACGCAGAGCTAATGATAACTGCTGGTCACTATTGAAACTTTCAATGCTTTTAATCGCTAGATCTTCGATGGGTCCACATTCTTCTTCAAAGAACAGTCCAATTGAGCACATTATGAATCTCTAAATAAAAGGTGCTTGAGAGCAAATTAGCTTCTATCCTCATCAACATGAGGCCAGAGACTGATTGCTTTAGTCCAGACAAGAAATTACCAAACTTTTTACTTGTAACCTGTTACAACTTGATCCATGATTCAGGAGCATGACAAACAATCTATAGTTGTATTCTAGGGAATACCATTTTAAGATTCTTGTAGATGCAAGTCCAGACAAGAAATGAACAAACTTTTGACTTCTATGAACTGTTTCAACTTGATCCATGATTTACAGGAATATGGCAAACAATCGATTTGTATTGTAGAGAATAACATTTCAAGAACATGCAACTGTGCAAACAAAAATCAACTTTAATATAAAATATATGCCAGTGCTCTGATCACAATAATTGTGATCAAAATGCTGTTCTACTGGCAAAAAGGCACTTTTTTATAGAAAAAATTTTTTTTCTTGGAAAGTGGTAAAACACCCATCTTGATTTTTGGAACACATGATCATATGTATGTTCTGTATATATAGAAAAAAAATCAGGCAAATCAAAAATGACTCATCAGCGATATGGTCATTTTGGAAAATGCAGATGTGTAAAATCACAATTAAATTCGTATTAACATATCGTCATTTTTGTTTCCATATTCAGGTAGGGTATGAAATTACCTTTCAGATGATTTTTTTCCCAGCTCTGTAGCTCCCATAGAACCCTAGATATTGCGTAGAAAGGGTGGTCACTACACGCCCGGGGGGCAAAATGACCCCAACTTCCCCCCCTTGTAATATCCGAACGGTTGGACCAAAAAAAAAAAAAAAAAAAAATAGCCCCTAAGTCAACAAACTTAACAAGTATACCAATTTTCATCAAAATCTGGGTCGGTCAAAGTGAAATTTAATTAAAAGTGAGTGATTACACATGGAATGACCCTGCCACATGGCCAATGCAACCATCTTCTGACTTTGTGTTTGTTTGATTCTAGCTTGCAGTGAAGTCTGGAAGGACGTATAGTTGAGCTGTCAACTTCAACTCATCCTACAGCAGTGACTCTTGACAGGTAGGTTTCAATATTTCAAGATGCAATACAAAGTGGAAATATATCATCATGGTTTGTTGAGGGGGCAAAGAGGGATGTTACTAATGTCGGCGCTGTGTGCCAGGAATATTGATAAGACTTGGCGCTAATCCACCTTGTATTTGTTCTACGTGATTTAAAACTCCAATCATACTTTATCTTGCTATCGCAACACCAAGGCTTCCTGCTATGCCATAACATGCCATAACGAACCATGTCATACCATACCATTAGATATACCATACCTTGCCATGCCATGCCATGCCATGCCATGCCATGCCATGCCATGCCTTGCCTTGCCATGCCATGCCATGCCATGCCATGCCATGTCTTGCCATGCCATGCCATGCCATGCCTTGCCATGCCTTGCCTCGCCATGCCATGCCATGCCATGCCTTGCCATGCCTTGCCATGCCTTGCCATGCCTTGCCATGCGATGCCATGCCTTGCCATGTCATGCCTTGCCATGCCATGCCATGCCTTGCCATGCCATGCCTTGCCATGCCTTGCCTTGCCATGCCATGCCTTGCCATGCCATGCCATGCCATGCCTTGCCATGCCATGCCATGCCTTGCCATGCCATGCCTTGCCATGTCATGCCATGCCATGCCATGCCATGTCATGCCTTGCCTTGCCATGTCATGCCTTGCCATGCCATGCCATGCCATGCCATGTCATGCCTTGCCTTGCCATGCCATGGCATGCCATGTCATGCCATGCCTTGCCTTGCCATGCCATGCCATGCCATGCCATGCCATACCATGCCATGCCTTGCCATGCCTTGCCATGCCATGCCTTGCCATGCCATGCCATGCCATGCCTTGCCATGCCATGCCATGCCATGCCATGCCTTGCCATGCCATGCCTTGCCTTGCCATGCCATGCCATGCCATGTCTTGCCTTGCCCTGCCATGCCATGTCATGCCATGCCATGCCATGCCATGTCTTGCCTTGCCCTGCCATGCCATGCCATGCCTTGCCAAACGAGGGACTTTTGACCAATATTTCCCGAGCAATATTTGGTTTTGTTCCACGTGGCTGGTGCTGGTGCTGCTAGAAATGGTTGATCTTACAAGATGCTGTGGTTCTGTATCTTTAGAGTTTTTAAGCTTAGAGTAAACAATCTAACAATCCTTCCATTGTCTCTGACTAAAGAGATGTTCGCTGGCTTCCATTACATTGCATCGATCTGTTGATTCTTGATGGCCGTTATGATTTGATGGCTTTTTGTCTGCTGTCAGATTTAATAGAGGCTTCTCTTTGGCTTCTCTTTGGCTTCTATTTAACTTCTATTTCGGTTGATGTTTGTGCGTTGTTTCAAACGGAAACTGGTTTACCGAGGCAAGATCTTGAGTCGCCGCTATTTCCGACTCTCGCCGAGTGCATCGACGTTGAATGACGGCGTTGTCGCTTAACTCGGTCGCTGTGACGTCAGACAGTAGCTGGTGACGTCAGACAGTAGACTGATATCTGTACACGCCTTGAGCTCGCGTGTTGAACGAAGCCTTCTAAACGCCCCTCCCCTTCTAGACACTGAATCTAGGGTCCCTAGCAGAACAAACTCTTATTACACTTGGTACTTCATTCACTTGTTTCTTTTGTTTCAGAATTACCTGCTGAAGAAGGTGAGTTTCATTTACAAGATTAATTCCTAAATGACAGAAACAAGTTGTCTTTGTTGCACTTTGACTCTAAATTGTTTTTATTTCCCGCAGGAAAATCGATATGGCAGTTGGTACTGGAACAATTCGACGACCTTTTAGTCAAGATCCTATTATTAGCCGCAATCATCTCCTTTGTAAGTACAAGATCGCCTCTCTCTTGCCCTGCATTGCTCTCTCTCTTGCTGTCTCACGCCGTCCCTTGTCTTCCAGGTACTAGCCTTGTTTGAAGATAATGAAGACCAAATCACAGCATTCGTTGAACCTTTCGTCATTCTGCGGATTCTCATCACCAACGCCATCGTTGGAGTGTGGCAGGTAAGAGAACTACCCCTAAAGATGCCCCTGACCTGACCTGACCTGACCTACCCTAACCTAACCTAACCTAACCTAACCTGACCTGACCTAACCTAACCTGACCTTACCTGACCTGACCCAACCTAACCTAACCTCACCTCACCAAACCTGACCTAACCTGACCTGACCTAACCTGACCTGACCTGACCTAACCTGACCTGACCTGACCTAACCTGACCTAACTTTACCTAACATAACCTGACCTGACCTAACCTAACCTGACCTAACTTTACCTAACATAACCGAACCTAACCTAACCTAACTTTACCTAACCTAACCTAACCACCCCTAAAGATCCCCTTGACCTAATCTAACCTAACCTAACCTAACCTGACCAAATCTAAGCCTGGGACTTCAGTCTCCCAATCTAGGAGGTGGTTTAAATGAGATGGACTTGAATTGGTATGAAATGGATCTCAAGATGATCCTGATTGTTGTTGTGTTTCCAGGAAAGGAATGCTGAGTCGGCTATTGAAGCTCTGTAGGAGTATGAGCCCGAGATGGGAAAGGTCCTCCGAGGGGATAAGTCTGGAATCCAGAAGATCCGCGCCAAGGAGATCGTTCCCGGAGATGTTGTTGAGATCTCAGGTCAGCCGTTTAAACCAATCTTTGTATCCATTCAGCATAAAGTCTTTCAACCTTCTGTTGTAACCATGGAAACCAATGTTTGGGAGGTTATTAGTGTTGTTAATAATAAAATACCATCGACATTGCTAGCGATTGCCATTAATAAACACAATGATTGTGACGTGATATAGCGTCACTAGAATCAGAGTGACTCTGAGTATTCACAGCCTCTTGGTTCTACTCCTTGGAGATCTAAGATGTCCAAGTGGAGATCAGGTGTAGATCTTGGTCCATGTGTTTGATTGGTTAGAGCAACACCCGCGACAGGTTGAGATCGGGGTCCAAGTAGCTCAATTGGTTAGAGCAACACCTGCGACAGGTGGAGATCGGGGTCCAAGTAGCTCAATTGGTTAGAGCAACACCCACGACAGGTGGAGATCGGGGTCCAAGTAGCTCAATTGGTTAGAGCAACACCCACGACAGGTGGAGATCGGGGTCCAAGTAGCTCAATTGGTTAGAGCAACACCCGCGACAGGTGGAGATCGGGGTCCAAGTAGCTCAATTGGTTAGAGCAACACCTGCGACAGGTGGAGATCGGGGTCCAAGTAGCTCAATTGGTTAGAGCAACACCCACGACAGGTGGAGATCGGGGTCCAAGTAGCTCAATTGGTTAGAGCAACACCCGCGACAGGTGGAGATCGGGGTCCAAGTAGCTCAATTGGTTAGAGCAACACCCACGACAGGTGGAGATCGGGGTCCAAGTAGCTCAATTGGTTAGAGCAACACCTGCGACAGGTGGAGATCGGGGTCCAAGTAGCTCAATTGGTTAGAGCAACACCCGCGACAGGTGGAGATCGGGGTCCAAGTAGCTCAATTGGTTAGAGCAACACCCGTGACAGGTTGAGATCGGGGTCCAAGTAGCTCAATTGGTTAGAGCAACACCTGCGACAGGTGGAGATCGGGGTCCAAGTAGCTCAATTGGTTAGAGCAACACCCGCGACAGGTGGAGATCGGGGTCCAAGTAGCTCAATTGGTTAGAGCAACACCCTCGACAGGTGGAGATCGGGGTCCAAGTAGCTCAATTGGTTAGAGCAACACCTGCGACAGGTGGAGATCGGGGTCCAAGTAGCTCAATTGGTTAGAGCAACACCCGCGACAGGTGAAGATCGGGGTCCAAGTAGCTCAATTGGTTAGAGCAACACCCACGACAGGTTGAGATTGGGGTCCAAGTAGCTCAATTGGTTAGAGCAACACCTGGGACAGGCTGAGATCTTGGTCCATGTGTTTGATTATCTTGTCTTGTTCTTACAGTGGGAGACAAGATTCCAGCTGATATCAGACTCATCAAGATCATCTCAACCACACTACGTATCGACCAGTCGATCCTGACAGGAGAGTCTGTGTCCGTCATCAAGCACACAGATGCGATCCCAGATCCTCGAGCTGTCAATCAAGACAAGAAGAACATCTTGTTCTCTGGAACTAACGTAGCTGCCGGCAAAGCAAGGGGAGTTGTCATCGGTACTGGACTCAACACTGCAATCGGTGAGTTAACTTCAATAATAATAACGTAGATTAACTCGCTTTTTAATATCGTTACGTGTTTATCAATCGTTGAGGTAAACATTGATGGAGATTTTTTTAGCATGAAAAGTCACAAAAGCGAGTTAAGCTACGAGAAATATTGAAATTAAATTTCATACGACAGTGGCTCCACTTAATGTGATGTTCCGGTACTCTGCATTTTTGTCGGTAAGGTAGTCATTTGGCGGCCATCTTTCACGCAGAGACTGAAACATTGACGTTGTTTCTCTAACTAGAACCTGCACTCAACGCTAGCACCACATGGCCAGATGTCAAAACATAATAATGATTTCCTGTACAAAATGTTTGAATGATCCCAGACAGATTGTGAAAAGAAAAAGCTATGCAATAAAATAGTTAACATTTATTATGCTGCCCAAACATTACAACAATAATAATAATAATAATAATTTGTTTATTGTCATTTAGAACATATACAAGTAATTTGACAGTAATTGTTTTAAAATTAAATGGTACAATATTCTTTGACAGAATAAAAACATATCTCAATTAAAAACTTTTTTATGCTATTCCTTAGCGCCGGTCCTTTTTTTTCCTTGAAATAATTCGGTAGAGCAATGCAGTTTTAGCAGTTTTGCACCTGCAAAATCTGGGTCTTTCTTTGTTATTTCTAGTTTTATTTTCTTTAGTTTATAATTTAAACTTAAATTTAAACTAGTGTTTGGCATGTCCAGTAGATTTGTTCTGGTAATGTTTTCCCAACATTAAAACTTGTTTGTTTGTTTGTTTATCCAGGCAAGATCAGGACTGAGATGTCAGAGACTGAGGAAATCAAGACTCCACTTCAACAGAAGTTGGATGAGTTTGGTGAACAACTTTCCAAGGTAATCTCTCTGATCTGCGTTGCTGTCTGGGCGATCAACATTGGACATTTCAACGATCCGGCTCACGGTGGTTCCTGGATCAAGGGGGCTGTGTACTACTTCAAGATTGCTGTGGCACTTGCTGTTGCTGCTATCCCTGAAGGTGACATATCAAGCTAATACTGGGTCTTTTGCTGATTTAAAACTGTTTCTTTGTTATTATTCATTAGAACTATTTTAAAATACAGAGACCATCTTTACAGTTCATAAACCCATTCACTTTTTCACTATTGTAAGCAAGTTTTGTCATATGTTCATGTCATGGTCATGTCATGGTCATGTCCCCAAGAATCCCCAAGAACGCAAAGGAATTTAGACGCCGGCTAAAAGGAAATCAAAGACGGAACAATCCAAACAACTAGTCCTGTAAATAACGTAGCTAACTTCAAGTGGATACCATAGAACTGGCAATCATAAAACATGTACCATGCTTCAATATGAAAATAAATAAATATTATTATTATTATTATGTTCTTGTCATATGTTCATGTCATATGATTTGATTGGTCTATGCTGTAAGATGCTAAGTTTTGATTGGTTCCCAAGTCTCCCTGCTGTCATCACAACTTGCTTGGCTTTGGGCACTCGAAGGATGGCCAAGAAGAACGCTATCGTACGTTCCCTTCCGTCGGTGGAGACCCTGGGTTGCACATCTGTCATCTGCTCCGACAAGACTGGAACTCTGACCACCAATCAGATGTCAGTTAGCCGACTGTTTGTATTTGACAAGATCGACGGTAACGACAGCTCATTCTCCGAGTTCGAGGTGACTGGATCAACATACGTACCAATCGGTGAAGTCTTCCTTCGTGGACAGAAAGTCAAGGCGGCAGACTACGAGATCCTTCACGAGATGGGTGAGATTCTTCCCACACACAAAGAGAGATTCTGTGTGATTAGTTGTTGGAAATTAATCTAGATTTGCTACGGTAACCAATAGCTGTCAAAACACCCAATTGTAAATATAGCTGGCATTATTTTCTATGAGAATCCCAGCTCTGTTTGAGATTCAGAATAATTTAGTAAATATGACAGCTTGCACTGTTGGCTTTCATCTGTTAAGCATAAAGAAAGCTGAGGCTTGTGAACCCAGTAAACTCCTAGAGGCTGTATAAGTAATTCTGTTGTTCTGATTCTAGGAAACATCTGCATCATGTGCAATGACTCTTCAATTGACTTCAACGAATTCAAGCAAGCTTTTGAGAAAGTAGGAGAAGCCACCGAGACTGCTTTGATTGTTCTCGCTGAGAAGATGAACCCCTTCTCGTTGCCCAAGACCGGACTTGACCGACGTTCCGCCGCCATCGTAGTCCGTCAAGAGATTGAAACAAAGTGGAAGAAGGAATTCACTCTGGAATTCTCTCGAGATCGCAAGTCCATGTCCTCGTACTGCGTACCATTGAAGGCTTCTCGTCTGGGAACTGGACCCAAGCTGTTTGTCAAGGGAGCACCGGAAGGTGTACTTGAACGTTGCACACATGCCCGAGTTGGTACACAGAAAGTGCCGCTGACGCCCACGTTGAAGAAACGCATCCTGGAGCTCACTGCCACCTACGGTTGCGGAAGAGATACTCTCCGTTGTCTTGCCCTGGCTGTTGCTGATACCCCAATGAAACTGGAGGACATGAACCTGACAGACTCGACCAAGTTCTACACTTATGAAGTCAACCTTACCTTCGTTGGAGTCGTTGGAATGTTGGATCCTCCTCGCAAGGAAGTCTTCGACGCCATTGTACGATGCAGGCCCGCTGGAATCCGAGTCATTGTCATCACTGGAGATAACAAGGCTACAGCTGAAGCCATCTGCCGCAGGCACGTATAATACACAAGCTTGCACCAAGCCATATACCTTGGTACACATGTCCCTGACGCCCATTGAAGATGCCAACCCAGCTGTACACATCCATGCTTGCACCATGCCCTATACCTTGACACACATGTCTCTGACTCCCATTGAAGATGCCAACCCAGCTGTACACATCCATGCTTGCACCATGCCCTATACCTTGACACACATGTCCCTGACTCCCATTGAAGATGCCAACCTAGCTGTACACATCCATGCTTGCACCATGCCCTATACCTTGACACACATGTCCCTGACTCCCATTGAAGATGCCAACCCAGCTGTACACATCCATGCTTGCACCATGCCCTATACCTTGGCACACATGTCCCTGACTCCCATTGAAGATGCCAACCCAGCTGTACACATCCATGCTTGCACCATGCCCTATACCTTGACACACATGTCCCTGGCTCCCATTGAAGATGCCAACCCAGCTGTACACATCCATGCTTGCACCCTGCCCTATACCTTGACACACATGTCCCTGGCTCCCATTGAAGATGCCAACCCAGCTGTACACATCCATGCTTGCACCAAGCCCTATACCTTGACACACATGTCCCTGGCTCCCATTGAAGATGCCAACCCAGCTGTACACATCCATGCTTGCACCATGCCCTATACCTTGACACATATGTCCCTGGCTCCCATTGAAGATGCCAACCCAGCTGTACACATCCATGCTTGCACCCTGCCCTATACCTTGACACACATGTCCCTGGCTCCCATTGAAGATGCCAACCCAGCTGTACACATCCATGCTTGCACCATGCCCTATACCTTGACACACACGTCCCTGGCTCCCATTGAAGATGCCAACCCAGCTGTACACATCCATGCTTGCACCATGCCCTATACCTTGACACACACGTCCCTGGCTCCCATTGAAGATGCCAACCCAGCTGTACACATCCATGCTTGCACCATGCCCTATACCTTGACACACATGTCCCTGACTCCCATTGAAGATGCCAACCCAGCTGTACACATCCATGCTTGCACCATGCCCTATACCTTGACACACATGTCCCTGGCTCCCATTGAAGATGCCAACCCAGCTGTACACATCCATGCTTGCACCATGCCCTATAACTTGACACACATGTCCCTGGCTCCCATTGAAGATGCCAACCTAGCTGTACACATCCATGCTTGCACCATGCCCTATACCTTGACACATATGTTCCTGGCTAACAGCTGATTGGTTGCAGGATTGGAGTATTCACTGAAGAAGAGGACACAACTGGAAAGTCTTACTCTGGTCGTGAGTTTGATGACCTGCCCGTAGCTGAACAGAAGGCCGCCGTTGCCCGCTCTCGATTGTTCTCTCAAGTGGAGCCGTCTCACAAGTCAAAGATCGTTGAATTCTTGCAGAGCATGAATGAGGTCACTGCTATGACTGGAGATGGTGTCAATGACGCTCCTGCCCTCAAGAAGGTGTGTATTTGTCCTAACCTAACCTAGCCTTACCTGCAAGACCAGGTCTTGACTGAAAGACTGGTGACAGAGATTTGCTTGCACAACAACAGTCTCTTGAAATGCACGAACCTACTCTCAGCAAGTTTAACCTGGAGTTTAAATCCCAAGTAGTTGATAATAACATGGCAATAAAATGCCTCCCGCATTGCAAGTGTTTTACTCGCGTGTGCTTCAGGCTGAGAATTGTGTTGCTATTTATTTATCACGAGCCCAGCAGTTGTCCTCTGCATTTCTTCTAAATCTTGTTCAAGTTTTGATGTTCGTGGGTCCCATGCCACTGCCACATATTCCAACAAAAGTCACAACATTCCCATGCCACTGCCTCTTCCTATACCTTTGCATCTGTACCCTGTACATTTGTAACCATTACAAACCATAATCTCTCTTTCCAACTATGTTTTTTATATGGTCTTCCCAATTCAGGTTAGATCTAAGAGTTACCCCCAAGTATTTACAAGTATTTTCATACTTAATGTTGAAATTTTGCCCCAGGCTGAGATCGGTATTGCTATGTTTGTCATATTTGAATTGTCATAAGTTTAATTTTGCCCCAGGCTGAGATTGGTATTGCTATGTTTGACATAAGTTTAATTTTGCCCCAGGCTGAGATTGGTATTGCTATGTTTGACATGTATTGTTATTTTGCCCCAGGCTGAGATTGGTATTGCTATGTTTGACATGTATTGTTATTTTGCCCCAGGCTGAGATTGGTATTGCTATGGGATCTGGAACTGCTGTCGCCAAGTCTGCATCCGAGATGGTATTGGCCGACGACAACTTCTCGTCCATCGTGTCCGCGGTAGAAGAAGGCCGAGCGATCTACAACAACATGAAGCAGTTCATCCGTTACTTAATCTCGTCCAACATTGGTGAAGTTGTCTCCATCTTCCTGACTGCCGCTCTGGGTCTACCTGAAGCTTTGATCCCCGTGCAACTTCTCTGGGTCAATCTGGTCACCGATGGTTTGCCTGCAACTGCCCTGGGCTTCAATCCTCCCGACTTGGACATCATGGAGAAGCCACCACGCAAGGCTGATAAATCTCTCATCTCTGGTTGGCTGTTCTTCCGTTACATGGCCGTTGGAACTTACGTAGGAGCTGCCACTGTTGGTGCTGCCACCTGGTGGTTCATGTAGGCGCCCGAGGGACCCCAACTTACCTACTGGCAGCTGGTGAGTTTCATTTTATCAACACAACTTAATCTTCAAGTTGACTTAACCTTTCAATTTTCACCTGCTCCGATTGCAATCAAATTTGCAGAGCACATTCCAGTGTTCCCAACTTCGACCCCACGCGGTTTTTAGAAATATCGGTCTGGTAGTTTCATAACGACTCAAAATATAGGAATATTTAGAGATTTTATATTAACTTTTGATGATGTAGGTTCATCATCCTATCAAAGTTTGCAATGATGTGACAGTAGCCAAGTAATTTCAATTGTTTTGTTTGTTTTGTTTCTAGACTCATCATCTGTCATGCATTGGAGAGAGTGAGGACTTCAAGGGAATCAACTGTCACATCTTCCACAGCCCGTATCCCATGACGATGGCTCTTTCTGTGCTTGTTACCATAGAGATGCTCAACGCCATGAACAGGTCTGTACAAGACAACAGAATACACATGTTGTTGTCGACCAGTCCCTGGTTGCCATGGCAATATAGTTCAACTTGAATGTGGTATGTTCCTGGTTGTTATGGCAACATGTTTTGTTTCAGTTTGTCTGAGAACCTGGTTGTCATGCCAACATGTTTTGTTTGAATGTGTTATGTTCCTGGTTGTCATGCCAACATGTTTTGTTTCAGTTTGTCTGAGAACCTGGTTGTCATGCCAACATGTTTTGTTTGAATGTGTTATGTTCCTGGTTGTCATGCCAACATGTTTTGTTTCAGTTTGTCTGAGAACCAGTCCCTGATTGCCATGCCTCCATGGTGCAACTTGTGGCTGATTGGCTCGATGGCGCTGTCTTTCTCCCTCCACTTTGTCATTCTGCACGTCGAGGTGCTGGCGGTAAGTTGGCAGACCTGGTGGGCTACCGGTATATAGGCTGTTAGATCTGCAACTTGACTGACATGTGTTTGTTTATCTATGCGCAGGGTGTATTCCAAGTAACTCCTCTGGGTGTTGATGAATGGGTCACCGTCATGAAATTCTCGCTGCCCGTAATACTGCTTGACGAAACCCTCAAGTGCGTAGCCCGCAAGATCACCGACGGTAAGAGTCCGCTGCTCACGGTCCACTGGATCGTGCTCATGTGGGCCGTCTTCTTCGGTTTCATCCTGTATGGTCCGATATAAGCCCCCTGGATACCCACAACCAAGCACCTACTTAACCTCCAGCCCAACAAACTCTAGGAGTTCACTTAAATTCTTAGAGAAGTGCCTTTTGTTTTGTATGCGAGGTGTTATTTTTATATAGAAAGGAAGCGGTTCTTTTTTTAGCAGTTAGTACGTTCCGGCAGAGGATTCCTCGGCCCAATATTACTCGCCTGACAATAATTTTACACGAAAGTGATTCCCGCAACGTGGGGGTTGGCGCCACTGGGTGATAATCGTAGTAGCGTACTTGTATACCTTCATTACACACAAACAAAATATGTTAGTAGCGAGTATTTATTATTAAACGTAGTGCAGGAACGTAAGCGGAGACTCACTCACCTTTCCACTAGTAATTTGCCGGGCAAAATGTGCATTCATTAACCTCTTTTCTATTTATTCACACACTAGATATTAGCTACACAGAGATTAGGCTAGCTTGGGCTGGCAACAGAAAGTCCTGCGTCTTCCCTAACAAAGCTCCTGACAAAAGAACCCCTGATCCTGATCCTGGTCCTGGTCCAGACCCCTCGGTTCCCGGTGGAAACGCCGAAGTTTTCAGTGGACAATTGCCGCAAAGTCGTAAGTACTGGCTTGGCCTCGTGGCGTGCTGTTGGTTTGCCTAGCAGACATTTCTCAACCAGATTTCATGAATTGTTGCTTTCAATCTCCTTTTGTCTACCAAAAGTATATAATATTTGACTGATATCAGGAGTTAAATCAATGAATTATTTAGAGAAGGACAAGAGTGTACATAAACCTACAAACTAATAATGTATTGTTCAATTTGTTTCACTTGTCTGACATTGTTGTTTACAAAATAAGACAGTGGATTGCTAATTTAATAAAAACATGAGAGTTTTACGAGGAATGCACCGAGTGTTGTTTGCCGGGTTTGCTTTTCACGTGTGCAGTGGAGTGAGCTTGCCTGGGTTTTATCCGACCATGAACTTGAATGCCAGCGAGCAGCGTGGTTGCCAGTGGTTGGGATGTCTTCCTCCCCGCTTTCTTTCAGCTTCAAGCTTCTTACAAGTATTTCACATAAATTACACCTCTAATGATATATTTAATGATATATTTGATGATATGTTTGCCAGTAGCAATAGACAAGCAAATGGAGTGAAAACTCATGACATTCCATTGATACATTATCCTATTATTAACATTGAAAGACAATTTTTGAGTTGAATTTAACCGTTGTGTTTTAAATGGAGTTTGACTTTCAAGTCATATCTCGTGTTCCTCACTGACCGAGGTA
This sequence comes from Protonemura montana, assembly GCA_947568835.1. Classification (NCBI taxonomy): domain Eukaryota; kingdom Metazoa; phylum Arthropoda; class Insecta; order Plecoptera; family Nemouridae; genus Protonemura; species Protonemura montana. The sequence goes on along the minus strand of OX387604.1, from coordinate 127,118 downwards.
CATTCCTGTTTTTGAGTGAGTTTTAGGTTTGGCTTTGTGCAATTGTGAATACTTGCAAGTGAGGCCATGCGTTTGAGTTTGCAATCAGCTGGGACCATCTAATTACTCAGGTAATGTACGTGTAAAGACTGCTTAACTTTATTCATTTACATCTTTGCAATACAATGCTATGCAACTTTTCTTGACATTTGGGAGCTTGGACTTGCCAATGCAACTTGTTATTTGTTATGGGTCCTTGAAGCAAAGCTTTGTGAAAATTGCCTTGGTCATGGGTAAGATCTTGCAATAACAGAGCTTTGCATTTCTAGAGATCTTCTTTGTTTCACTTGTAAAGTAACAATATTTTCCGATAAGTTTCCGACAGTTGAACATTACTTTACCTGAAGACCTGCAGCTTGCATCTGAAACTCAGCACATTTAGTTTGGTAATCCTGTTGCTCCCGGAGAAGTCTGACATGTAATCCTGCAATTTCATTGGCTTGTGTGTTTCTATCATTAGAAACCACCTCCAGCTGCTGGTGCATTTCTTCAAGAGCATTTTGTGTGCACTTTTCCTTGCAGACACTTTCTGCTAGTAGTTGATCTAAATGCAGAAATAGAAGACTAACTTGTGTGGGCTGCAACATTCTGATAGGTAGGATTGAAGTACTTTTAGAAGTACTTTTACAGACAGATTCAGTGTAATTCAACAATAATCGATTATCTATACAAACCAGTGAGTTTCAATTCCATTTCTAATATTTTGTAACTTTCTTCTTTATCACTGAACAATAGCTGCCACTTCATGTTTACTTGGCTGAGCTGATTTTGCTTTTCTTCCAGATTCACTTTAGAATCTTTGCATTGTATTTTTAGCTTCTTGATATAATCCTGGTTTCCTTGGGTTTTTTTCTCCAATTTGCTTTGTGTAGCTCTCACCAACTTGATCAGCTGAGTGTTTTGAAGACTGAACTCCTTGTAGTTGACTTGGAGGTTGGTAAGATCTTCAACGATGGCATCAGCCCAACTTCCCATACAATGCCACTGCGTTGTTTGTATTATTTCCTTCGACGCCACCTTCCTGTGATTATTACTGTCATTTTAATTGGGGTACAATCAAATTTGTATGCTCTTGCTAAAGTATTTTCTAACTGTAAACTACCTCAAATATCGAATGCAAAGTGTCGTAGAATTGTAGTTGGTCTTTACGCGCTACCCAAAGATATTAGTATTTAACTTGGCACTAATAAAATGTTGTTAATTGTTTGAGTTGATCATACATAGATGATATAAACATAGTCAGTAAAACATATAAACAAGTCAATGCAACAAAATGAAAATAGAAATAGGTAAGTATATGAACCAGTTGCTGGAGTTGAAGTAATAATTACAAATAATAAACACTTTGTGTTTTCCAATCTGAACCTTTATTCTCATTCTTGAATTAAAGGAATCGGAATTTTATTTCTTGAAGTGTGGAATCAGAACTTTTATTTGAAATAATATGCGCAGTCATAAAACACAAGAAGGTTTTGCTTATAGGTAATAACTAGAGCCACGATTATATGGTGATGCGCGAAATCGCGAATTGTTCTTATCTCTTGTTTTTCTTACAAATGAGTGCGATTCATTGAATTCCCATCTCAAATATGTAAGAAGCTCATCGCGACATAACGCGAAATTCACGAAAAATCATCCATAACACCGAAATCAACCATTTCCCGCGAAATCATCGCGAAATGAGCCTTTTCCCATCCAAGTATCTTAAATTTCAGATAATCTGTTCTTTTTTCATTTTTATCAAGCCACATATCACGGAAAATAAATAAACAAACAAAATAACCCATTTCACTAAAATGTGTGTATTTTGCGAAATAGCCACTAATTTCCATTCAAAAAATTTTAAATGTTTATTTTATCTCTCTAAACACACATTCCATGAATTTGTCAGATTATTTCCCCCAGTCTTGTTGTCAGGTCTGTTTCTCATCAAATGCTGTCAACATTCCTAGGCTTAGGGGGTAGAAGTAGTGGTGCAAAATGTTTGCTGTAGGAAACTATTGCCATTGGTTGGCTGAATCTTCCCCTCCTTGCCATGTGAGCACCAGCATCACATGCATTCAGTCTACATAGAGATTAGCAGGGATTTCAAATTTCAATGGCGTGTATTACATTTTTGACTTTTGAGGATCAAACAAAGCAACTCTTTGTGAGTGATGGATATATTTTGATGTGTGGAATCTAAAACACCAGACTTGTCTGGGAGAAAAAAATACAATCTTGCAAAGTATGTTGTTAGTACCAGACAGTGGGTCTAATTCAAATTATCATGGACATAAAAATCTCAAACCCCTCACTGACAAACTTTTTAGTTTTAAACTCTTTTTGGAAAATTAGTGTTACAAATAGGAGCTAATTGAAATTAATTTAATTTTGCATCAATAATAATAAAAACATGGAGCTGATACGGATAAATGTTTCTTGTGTCTTATTTGTTTTGTAGTTTCCTTGTGGCGTAACAGTGTATTTTATGAAACATAAAGGTATAAGCTACATTTTAAAGGAACTTATTGAACAGAAACACTATGTTTAACTATTCTTCTTTTTTTCGTCACCTATGTCCGAAATCTGCTATAGACATGAAATTCTGTACTTTTTCCATAACACCGCCATAACACCGAAATCCAAAAAGCTTACCACGAAATTAACGAAATCATAACACCATAAAATCTTGGCTCTAGTAATAACATGTTTGTAAATAAGTATTTATTGTACCTCTGGGCAGTAACTGAAGATTCTCTGTCGATATCATGACAAGTATTTTCTATCCACGTGATTAGTTTCTTCATGAGTGCTTCATTCATCTGACAGCTTTCACATGAAGCCAAGGAAATCATATCTGTTTGACTAATTCTGGAAACAACTGTGTGGGAAATGTTGGTTGTATTGATATTCGAATCAGTATCTTGGTGCTTGCCATTCATTTCAAACATTTTCCTCTGAGTAACCTGCATAAAAGATATATTATTTTCATCATCAGGAGGTTATCTGCATTTAAAAGTAACATTACAACATTACAGAATGATATTCAAGAGTTGTAATCATTCCAAACCATGCAATCGATCATGCTCTTCTGCAAAGATTGCATTCTCGACCAGAATATGTTTAGTAGACCTCCAAGTGAGAGCTGTTGTGGACGGATCACATTTTTAGCCGCATACAAATTGGTCGAGGGATTTGGAAAATTGTCCACAAATTTTATCAGTAAATTCAGAATCAATAAAAGTCTGAAAAAAAAAACAGAACGAGGTAAAAGTGATGTTCACATTTAATAGCACAGAACAATAATCGCTCTTTTGTGCCAGTTTTGTCGCCTTCCGAAACGCACCGCTTCAGTAAAATCTATCTGGTAGACTCAGTAACTCCTGGAAACTTCTTTGCTGTGACTTTAAGATTCTGAACACCCAATAAAGTATGTTGTTGTGGTATCAGAATAGATTCAGTAAGATTCCCATAATAATAAGATGCCCAGTAGGTACGTATAGTAATTATTTTAGTACAAGACTCAACCTATATTTCAGTGTGCTGCAGGCAACTTTTAGTTGTTGATGTGAATTCCATGGTTGAAGGTAGAATGTACGTATTAGATTCTGAATTTTAATTCAGTTGGTAGGGTCATATACGCTAACTCATGCTCACATCCGAATAAAAAATATAGCCAGCTGAATTCTAAAATAATTTTTCCCAAATTCTATTCCAAATACCAGAATTATTTGGATGGATTTCGGTACAATAGTTAAGTTACCTGTCATAGATGCATTCTAAAAGATTGATGTAGTATTCACCAGCAGATCCATTGAGCTTGTTAAAAATAGACTAGACATCTACAGATTGTGACTGCTTGGAAGGATATCTCCAAGACTTGCAGTCAATCTTGCCCATCCACGAAGACAATGTAATCGAGATATTGACTACTTCTTTCAGATCCCACACCATGGCACGAATCAAGTTTTCATTTAATTGTGCCATCGTTTAAAAATTAAGAGTAAATGAGTAAATCATTCCCTTAGTCAGGAGCACTGACATGTTTAGCGCAAAAGTTGAAAATCATCGATGGGCGCCAGATCCATCGGCTCTGACTTTCATCGACTCTGGCTTGCCTGTCATGGAAGAATCTGTGGTTAGTAGTGTGACCAGCGCGGGCAAAATCGAGCAATTTGTTAATGAAATATTACTGTGCAGTTCTCAATATGGAAATAGCTCTAGTATTTCGTTCACGGCAGTCAATTTGATTGGAAAACCAAGAGTTTTTCCACGTTATGGCGACTCTCACGAAGCATATTCTCCTGTAAGTTGTCGGACCAAGCAGTCACCGAAATTTGATGAAGCCTTCCAACAACGCTAATCTTGTTAAGTATGCTTAAAGAGTCTATCTTCTAGAGGACTTATGGCCCGTGGTGGGATATGGCGCCTTCCGCGAGCAAACCCATTCAAACGCAAAACTTGGCTCGAATCCAAGCGAAGGATTTTGTAGGTAAGCAACAAAGACGTAAGCAACTTAACCTCAATGTAGTCCATGTGCTACAAGTGTCAGAAGAAGTAATTGTAGTTAAATTCATGTAGTTATTTCATTGTTTACTGGTATATTTATCCATTTATCTTCTGTAGATGGGTATCTGTATCTGATGTTGGTACCCAAATGTTATGTAAGTGTTTGTAAATAAGTAAATATTGTTGTTTGTTAGTGGTCAGCTTAGAGTTGGCTGTATTCCCGAGTGAAGTCAGTGTCTATGAGACAGACAACCCAGGCAGCGTTGTAAGAATCTGGGCGTGTCCTTACGCTGCTAACATCTCACAAGACATTCGCTGGCGTTTGCTTTACGAGGGGGAACCACATTCCACGGAGAAACAATCTCGCATCTTTTCTCCACCGCTCAGAAACATTCCATTTCCCACAAGGTAGAACAAATGACCACCAAATACACTAAAATCATCTCAAAAAACTAGTGTCCAAGTAGCTCAATAGGTTAGAGCAACACCCGCGACAGGTGGAGATCGGGGTCCAAGTAGCTCAATTGGTTAGAGCAACACCCGCGACAGGGGGAGATCGGGGTCCAAGTAGCTCAATAGGTAAGAGCAACACCCGCGACAGGTGGAGATCGGGGTCCAAGTAGCTCAATTGGTTAGAGCAACACCCGTGACAGGTGGAGATCGGGGTTCGAGTAGCTCAATTGGTTAGAGCAACACCCGTGACAGGTGGAGATCGGGGTTCGAGTAGCTCAATTGGTTAGAGCAACACCCGCGACAGATGGAGATCGGGGTCCAATTTAGCTTCATTTACTAAAGAAATTACTAGGTTAAGCAAGTTCTCGTAAGGTTTTATTATTATGTCGATAGCATAGGAGTCGTGCATTAAAATCTGATAAGTGTTGTTGTATGGATGTAAATTGAGACGCGGGATGCGCACTCGCAAGTCGCTGTTAGCGATTTTCATTTACTACCTCTTGCCAATGAATTGCGTCAGCCAGTGGAGTGGCGTGCGGAACTTTTGCTCTCGGGTGCAGGCATGGGAGAAGCCGCGAGGTCTATGGAGTACGTGGTCTCGGCGTTTCGCGAGGGTTTTGATTCGGCCAGAAGCCTGTTGTATTTTTTAGTTTTTTTTCGCGTAGCTGGGCTTCACTCAAGTGGGATGGGGACGAATTGTGAGGTGCACATAATGCATACAATCTTCGAGCCATGTGCGTCGAGCCATCTGTATAATATATCTGTTAGGCATCAATAAGGGTGACAAGTATTCTGGCATCGGTTTGTGCGATGCACATAATGCGTACAATCTTCTAGCCATGTGCGTCGAGCCATCTGTATAATATATCTGTTAGGCATCAATAAGGGTGACAAGTATTCTGGCATCGGTTTGTGCGATGCACATAATGCATACAATCTTCTAGCCATGTGCGTCGAGCCATCTGTATAATATATCTGTTAGGCATCAATAAGGGTGACAAGTATTCTGGCATCGGTTTGCGCGATGCACATAATGCATACAATCTTCGAGGCACGCGCGTCTGTTTAATATCCGATAGTTTTGTAAGGGTGACAAGTGTTCTGGCATCGGTTGAAAGGCGACTGGTTAGCCACATGCTTCGCAGGAATGTGTCGACGTTCGCAGTGAGGTCCAGTCCCCATGATCCTTTCCAAAGTGCCTCTCCCAATTAGTTATAGTTCTTAAAATGTACAATAGAATAAATTCGAGTAAATGATTGGCCGAGGAAGTCACGAGGTGTAATCTGGAGAGGGAGCGTGAGGAACGCCAGCGGAAGAACAAGGGAGGAACGGGAGAAGGCCCGAGACCAGGAACGTGAGAAGGCTGATCAGAGGAGACGAGAGAGTACACCGGGACCAGTACACCAAGTCAGCGGAGGTACGACGCCTGGAGTGGCGACGCTGTCTCGAGCTACGAATCCTGAGCCACGACGTCGCCTGATACCACGACGTCGCCCGAGTTGCGACGCGGCCTCGATCCACGCCGCCTGTTTAATTGCGCCGGAGTTGCGACGCGAACCCGAGCCACGACGCCTAAGTCGCGATCCTCATTAGTCACACGACGCCTGTTCGACGAGTCAACGCGAACGTCGTCGCCTGATCGACGGAGAAACACGGCTACCTCGGCGATCAAATTCAAGTAATCTTCATAATTTTATTCTGGCCAATGACAGCTAGCTAGGGACTTAGGGATTTTTTATCTTATCACTCTTATAGTAAATTGTTAGTTTGTAATTAGGATTATTTTCATATTACCTTTCATGTACCTATCAGAGATGTCGTGCATTGAGAGTAAATTGTTATTTCTTAAGAGTGTTTTATATTAGGCAAACTTTGTACCCCGCACCCTACCCCTTCGTAGGACGACATTGCGTGCGTCGACGTACACTTGCGAGCATCGAGACGTTTAGAGGTATTTACAGGGTCTCACCTTACAGTACATAGTCCAGTTTGTTAAGTGCTACTTTGGCACGGCCACCGGGAGCTTTAGACAGTTCCGAGTGGAGATCTTGTATTATCTGAAGCGATGTCGTCAAAGGTTCTCAAATCGTCTCTAGCAATTTTATTTTTCCAGGAATGGTACCAAAATTGGATTTAATATATATCAGATCGCTAACTTTTGATTTGGATGTGAATAATTTCTGAAGGGTTTTTATGCTTGCCGCCTCTTCTGGATCAAACGACACTATCACTGATTTGACCTCCTCGAAGTGGTCACAATAGAATATAGCTGCCTCAATCCGTGATCCCCAACGAGTGATGATAGGTTCAGGTGGCAGCGGAACTCCAGGTAGCAAATTTAGATAAGTATTTATCCTCGATGGAGCTTTAGAAAAAATTTTTTGGTACATGATATTAGGGTGTTGACTTCATCATAGCTTGTTGAGAAGAAGCTGGTTGAGTCGGTATTATGGCTTTGAAAATCAAGTTTCCCCAAAAATGTTTGTATGGTTAGAGAAAAAATCATCAAAAAGGCAGCTGTGTTGATTTTTAATTTGCAATTTTATCTGTATGGCATAAAAGATAAAATAAATTAAAAAGCTGATATTTAAAATATCTTGCATAGACTTTTTTACAATACGACACTGATTTAAACTTTATTAACATCCCCAGTTTTGATAAATTAGCACCTCTTGTGGTGTGAAATCCACACGAGTTCACGGGCAATGAAGCAACAAAACAGCTGATTTCACTTCCAAGGCAAGCGTCAGTAAGTTCAAACCTCTGTTCAAACGTAGCTTCTAATTGGCGGTACTATATTCCTACCCTGCTGGATCCATTGCCTCTGACCAAGAATTATGCTGCAATGCGTATGTAAAATTGTGTACTATTCAAATATGCCCCATTTTTCGTCTGGATTTATCGCCTCTGACCGATATTCCTGCTGCATTTCTTATGCAAAGTAGTGCAACCTGTTGACAGCACGTTGGCATTTTATCGTGTGTTTATTCGATAGGTAAGACGTTTATTTGTCTAATTAATGGCTTGAGAGGATCTAGAAGGTGTAAATGTGGGGAAATGTAGTGTTGGAAGTAGAAAGAGGACGAAAAATAATTCTACCAGGACACGAGAGAAGAAACAAAGGTACGTACTTCTTCTGCGCATTTTGTGGTTATGTTCTACTTGATTCAATGCACGAAACTTGTTTCACATGCTGATTTCACCATGATATTCATACCGATATTGATATTCATATTCATGATATACCCATACCGCCGCACGGATAATCCTGGTCGGATTGCTTTTTTGTTGGTATATTTGGATTCCTTGTTCAATTTTGAGTCGATATGGGTCGGGAGACTTGTGCCGTGACGTCTTATTTGGATGTAGTTGTTTTTGTGCCTAAATGATCATGTTTGTCAAAATGTTCTAACATTTGCTGAAATTGCTTTGAATATCTCGGAATGAGTGTGATTGGACTGTGTCATGCCAGTCGAGCCAAGCTAGCAAACCAATGTACATATTCTATTTCTGATTTCAATTCCTTTCTCATAGCATCACTGTCTCCTCATTTCTACGCTTTTAACCCACATTTACCGTTGGTCAGCAAACCCAACCCTTCTTCAATATACCAGCCTCACATTCCTACAGTATGCGTCAAACCACCTCCACTGACCTTTAGCACTTGCAACTTCCCTCTGTACCATCCCTCTGTTCCTCTAGCAAGTGAGCGGTCACTTCTTTTAGCTTCATTGTAAAGTTCAAGTGTAAATTACGTTAGTAATTCAAGTTCAATGTTCCAGTTCTTTCTATTTTCTTCGTCTTTACTAGATATTATTTTGTTAGCAATATTAAAGAGCAATGTGTGTGGTTATCCACTAGAGAATTGTAAGTAGTACCGTCTAGATCATATTGTTTCTATAATTTAATTCAAATCATCATTTCAATCCTAAATTTGTGTCTCTTGTTCATTCATTCAGTCAATCTTGCCGATTTCAATTTCCATTGCACTCAGGAAACCAAGGCTCACGCTTTGGCGAATTCACACTTTCTGAAGAGCGCGTACCGAATTTCCATAATGGCAATAAGCCTCTGTTACGCCCCTGTTAAGCCCCTGTTAAGCCCCTGTTAGGCCTCTGTTAGGCCCCTGTTAAGCCCCTGTTAGGCCTCTGTTAGGCCCCTGTTAAGCCCCTGTTAGGCCTCTGTTAGGCCTCTGTTAGGCCTCTGTTAGGCCCCTGTTAGGCCCCTGTTAGGCCTCTGTTAAGCCCCTGTTAGGCCCCTGTTAGGCCTCTGTTAAGCCCCTGTTAGGCCTCTGTTAAGCCCCTGTTAAGCCCCTGTTAGGCCTCTGTTAGGCCCCTGTTAGGCCTCTGTTAGGCCTCTGTTAGGCCCCTGTTAGGCCTCTGTTAGGCAGGGCTGGTGGCAGCGACCCGACAATCTTGTCAGCTCAGATGTTCCATGTCTGTGATGACCATTTTGTCCCATACACTCTAATTATTCACCACCTGACCGCATTAGTGGGCCACGATCTAGTGGCTACACGACAGACTGTATCTTTTACAAACTATACTCAACTAATTTTGCCATGAGAAATTTAGAAATGTATTTTTCTGAGCTGCATTTTGAACACTTTGTGATATTGTCACAACCCAATCTTTGACCTGCCCTTGAAGGATCACACACTGGCCTAGTCAGGGGCCTAATAGATCTTAATTAATCATCTTCTTTACTGATTGATTTATTTACAGGTCGCTGTTGGATTCATTCATGAAACAGAGAACAAGGATCAGTGACTTCTTCTCAAGCTCGGCCTCCTCCGTTCTCTGTCACCAACTCATACCGTGATGTCATGCAATGCATGTTCTTCTGGTGAAGTATCTTTTTCCTATTGTGACACTTTGAGGGAGATTTGAAAGCGTTTTTTTGGTGAAATATTGATAATTGTGTTTGCATCGTGGCTGGCGAGGCGATTTAAAGCCATGTCTGACAGCTCGATTTTTATTTAATTCAAACTTGCCTTTAAATGACCTGCAGCATCTCGGTAATACTCTTCATGCATTCCCATGGAAGTTGTTGAAGAAATTGAGCCCAAACACTGTTATTTAAGTTCGTTTTACGTGAAATATTAATTAATTTGCAAAAAGTTTGACAGATGCATTAATTTGTTTGGTTTTTTAACCACAGCAAGGTGAACGAATTCTTGAACTTATCTTTGCGGCAGTGCATTCAGGATTTTCAAACGTCAAACGGGATTAGAATGTCAAATACTTTTAAGAAACCGGTCAAACATTGCTGGGAATAATTTTAAATTTTACATGACTTCAGAGCACGACCCTACGCGACATTTATACGATGATTTATTGGGATTTTCATAATAAATTTTATTTAAAACTTGGTGGCAAGGAAAGATTTTGACAGTTCTCAATCAATGTCAAACAACTTAAATTACATTTTGTCAATTCTAAGTGCTTATCCGTTCTTTAAACATGTTTTTAGTAAGATCTAGTGGAGATGTAAAAGGTATTTCACAAGTTTCACTCTCTAAGAAATATTTCAAGAAATCATACACGGAAATCTTTTGACAGCCAACGTCGTTTGTTTTCGAAATTGTCATCGTGGTCACTTAAGAATTCACAGAGTTTCCACAATGCAGTGACCCTAAGTGACATAAGCGGCAAATTTCAAATAAAATAAATGGGGGTACTGTATGGTATTGCATGGTAGGCTTTACATTTAAACCAAAATGCCCAGTCCCTCAAAATCTTAAGCGGCCGTTAGGCAGCGGGTACTGCAAGTTTGACATATCATAGCTGTATTGTTATTGCTGATCATTGCTGAATTCAGCTATAGCAGCGCTACTATATCTATATATACTATCTTCTTTCTGTTGTTAGCTTTAACTGTCAAGTATTTGACATATCATAGCTGTATTGTTATTGCTGATCATTGCTGAATTCAGCTATAGCAGCGCTACTATATCTATATATACTATCTTCTTTCTGTTGTTAGCTTTAACTGTCAAGTATTTGACATATCATAGCTGTATTGTTATTGCTGATCATTGCTGAATTCAGCTATAGCAGCGCTACTATATCTATATATACTATCTTCTTTCTGTTGTTAGCTTTAACTGTGAAGATTATCAAAAAATTACAGTTGCATTTTGCCAAAGAACTGATAAAGTTTATCTGAAAGTTTTGTGATAAAGTTTGGGCCAGTTATGAGATAAAAAAAGGTTTATCTCAATTACATCTGAAAATCAGAAAAGCACATAATGTTAACTCCTGATCTTTAAGACTTGCTACTCGTTCTTAAAGATGAAAAAATGCTTTTTATAAATGTGTCTAGTAGCAATATGAAGCCTCTCAGAAATGTTTGGGTTTGACAGTAACAGTTGTATTTGTTTTCCAGTCTGGCAGATGAAGTTGGAGATCTTCTTCCGTTGGTGGAATCTTGTTCTTCGCTGAAGAAGCTGGGCCTGGCTGCTTGTCGTGGAACTAATGATGCAGACCTCCTGCAGTTGGTCCAAAGTGCATCCTCCCTACAACAGCTGGACTTGACAGGTATCAATGGTAGGGGTAAGTGTAAGCCAAGCCAAGCCAATCCTAGCCAATCCTAGCCAATCCTAGCCAAGCCAAGCCAAGCCAATCCAAGCCAATCCTAGCCAAGCCAAGCCAAGCCAAGCCAATCGAAGCCAATCCTAGCCAAGCCAAACCAAGCCAAGCCAAGCAAAGCCAATCCAAGCCAATCCTAGCCAATCCTAGCCAATCCTAGCCAATCCTAGCCAAGCCAAGCCAAGCCAATCCAAGCCAAGCCAAGCCAAGCCAATCCTAGCCAAGCCAAGCCAATCCTAGCCAAGCCAATCCAAGCCAATCCCAGCCAAGCCAAGCCAAGTCAAGCCAATCCAAGCCAAGTCAAGCCAAGTCAATCCTAGCCAAGCCAATCCAAGCCAATCCCAGCCAAGCCAAGCCAAGCCAAGCCAATCCAAGCCAAGCCAAGCCAAGCCAAGCCAAGCCAATCCTAGCCAATCCTAGCCAAGTCAAGCCAAGCCTAGCCAAGCAAAGCCAAGCCAATCCTAGCCAAGTCATGCCAAGCCAAGCCAAGCCAATCCTAGCCAAGCCAATCCTAGCCAAGTCATGCCAAGCCAAGCCAAGCCAATCCTAGCCAAGCCAAGCCAATCCAAGCCAATGCTAGCCTAGCCAAGCCTAGCCAAGCCAAGCCAATCCAAGCCAATCCTAGCCAAGCCAAGCCAAGCCAAGCCCAGCCAAGCCAATCCTAGCCAAGCCAAGCCAAGCCAATTCTAGCCAAGCCAAGCCAAGCCAAGCCAATCCTAGCCTAGCCAAGCCAAGCCAAACCTAGCCAAGCCAAGCCAAGCCAATCCTAGCCAAGTCGAGCCAATCCTAGCCATGCCAAGCCAATCCAAGCCAAGCCAATCCTAGCCAAGTCGAGCCAATCCTAGCCATGCCAAGCCAAGCCAAGCCCAGCCAAGCCAATCCTAGCCAAGCCAAGCCAATTCTAGCCAAGCCAAGCCAAGCCAAGCCAATCCTAGCCTAGCCAAGCCAAGCCAATCCTAGCCAAGCCAAGCCAAGCCAATCCTAGCCAAGTCGAGCCAATCCTAGCCATGCCAAGCCAAGCCAAGCCAATCCTAGCCAAGTCGAGCCAATCCTAGCCAAGCCTAGCCAAGCCAAGCCAATACAAGCCATTCCAAGCCAAGCCAAGCCAATCCTAGCCAAGCCAAGCCAATCCTAGCCAAGCCAAGCCAAGCCAATCCTAGCCAATCCAAGCCAATCCAAGCCAAGCCAAGCCAATCCTAGCCAAGCCAAGCCAATCCTAGCCAAGCCAAGCCAAGCCAATCCTAGCCAATACAAGCCATTCCAAGCCAAGCCAAGCCAATCCTAGCCAAACCAAGCCAAGCAAAGCCAATCCAAGCCAATCCAAGCCAATCCTAGCCAATCCTAGCCAATCCTAGCCAATCCCAGCCAATCCAAGCCAAGTCAAGCCAAGCCAATCCTAGCCAAGCCAATCCAAGCCAATCCCAGCCAAGCCAAGCCAAGCCAAGCCAATCCAAGCCAAGCCAATCCCAGCCAAGCCAAGCCAAGCCAAGCCAATCCAAGCCAAGCCAAGCCAAGCCAAGCCAAGCCAAGCCAAGCCTAGCCAAGCCAAGCCAAGCCAATCCTAGCCAAGTCATGCCAAGCCAAGCCAAGCCAATCCTAGCCAAGCCAATCCTAGCCAAGTCATGCCAAGCCAAGCCAAGCCAATCCTAGCCAAGCCAAGCCAATCCAAGCCAATGCTAGCCTAGCCAAGCCTAGCCAAGCCAAGCCAATCCAAGCCAATCCTAGCCAAGCCAAGCCAAGCCAAGCCCAGCCAAGCCAATCCTAGCCAAGCCAAGCCAAGCCAATTCTAGCCAAGCCAAGCCAAGCCAAGCCAATCCTAGCCTAGCCAAGCCAAGCCAAGCCAATCCTAGCCAAGCCAAGCCAATCCTAGCCAAGTCGAGCCAATCCTAGCCATGCCAAGCCAATCCAAGCCAAGCCAATCCTAGCCAAGTCGAGCCAATCCTAGCCATGCCAAGTCAAGCCAAGCCAAGCCAAGCCAAGCGAAGCCATTCCAAGCCAAGCCAAGCCAATCCTAGCCAAGCCAAGCCAATCCTAGCCAAGCCAAGCCAAGCCAATCCTAGCCAATCCAAGCCAATCCAAGCCAAGCCAAGCCAATCCTAGCCAAGACAAGCCAATCCAAGCCAAGTCAAGCCAATCCAAGCCAAGCCAATCCTAGCCAAGCCAATCCTAGCCAAGCCAAGTCAAGCCAAGTCAAGCCAATCCTAGCCAAGCCTAGCCAAGCCAAGCCAATCCAAGCCAAGCCAATCCAAGCCAAGCCAAGCCAATCCTAGCCAAGCCAAGCCAAGCCAATCCAAGCCAATCCCAGCCAAGCCAAGCCAATCCTAGCCAAGCCAAGCCAAGCCTAGCCAAGCCAAGCCAAGCCAATCCTAGCCAAGCCAATCCTAGCCAAGCCAAGCCGAGCCAATCCTAGCCAAGCCAAGCCAAGCCAAGCCAATCCAAGCCAATCCAAGCCAAGCCAATCCTAGCCAAGTCAAGCCAATCCTAGCCAAGCCAAGCCAAGCCAAGCCAATCCAAGCCAAGCCAAGCCAAGCCAATCCTAGCCAAGCCAAGCCAATCCTAGCCAAGCCAAGCCAAGCCAAGCCAAGCCAATCCTAGCCAAGCCAAGCCAAGCCAATCCTAGCCAAGCTAAGCCAAGCCAATCCAATCCTAGCCAATCCTAGCCAAGCCAAGCCAATCCTAGCCAATCCTAGCCAAGCGAAGCCAAGCCAAGCCAATCCAAGCCAAGCCAAGCCAAGCCAATCCTAGCCAAGTCAAGCCAAGCCTAGCCAAGCCAAGCCAATCCTAGCCAAGTTAAGCCAAGCCTAGCCAAGCCAATCCTAGCCAAGCCAAGCCAATCCTAGCCAAGCCAAGCCAATCCTAGTTAAGCCAAGCCAAGCCAATCCTAGCCAAGCCAAGCCAAGCCAAGCCTAGCCAAGTCAAGCCAATCCTAGCCAATCCTAGCCAAGCCAAGCCAATCCTAGCCAAGCCAAGCCAATCCTAGCCAAGCCAAGCCAAGCCAAGCCAATCCTAGCCAAGCCAAGCCAAGCCAATCCTAGCCAAGCTAAGCCAAGCCAAGCCAATCCTAGCCAATCCTAGCCAATCCTAGCCAATCCTAGCCAAGCGAAGCCAAGCCAAGCCAAGCCAAGCCAAGCCAAGCCAATCCTAGCCAAGCCAAGCCAATCCTAGCCAAGTCAAGCCAAGCCTAGCCAAGCCAAGCCAATCCTAGCCAAGCCAAGCCAATCCTAGCCAAGTTAAGCCAAGCCTAGCCAAGCCAAGCCAATCCTAGCCAAGCCAAGCCAAGCCAATCCTAGCCAAGCCAAGCCAAGCCAATCCTAGCCAAGCCAAGCCAAGCCAAGCCTAGCCAAGCCAAGCCAATCCTAGCCAAGCTAAGCCAAGCCAAGCCAATCCTAGCCAAGCGAAGCCAAGCCAATCCTAGCCAAGCCAAGCCAATCCTAGCCAAGTCAAGCCAAGCCTAGCCAAGCCAAGCCAAGCCAATCCTAGCCAAGTCAAGCCAATTCTAGCCAAGCCAAGCCAATCCAAGCCAAGTCAAGCCAATTCTAGCCAAGTTAAGCCAAGCCTAGCCAAGCCAAGCCAATCCTAGCCAAGCCAATCCTAGCTAAGCCAAGCCAAGCCAAGCCAATCCTAGCCAAGCTAAGCCAAGCCAATCCTAGCCAAGCCAAGCCAAGCCAAGCCTAGCCTAGCCAATCCTAGCCAAGTCAAGCCAAGCCAATCCAAGCCAAGCCAAGCCAAGCCAATCCTAGCCAAGCCAAGCCAAGCCAAGCCAATCCTAGCCAAGCGAAGCCAAGCCAATCCTAGCCAAGCCAAGCCAATCCTAGCCAAGTCAAGCCTAGCCAAGCCAAGCCAAGCCAATCCTAGCCAAGTCAAGCCAATTCTAGCCAAGCCAAGCCAATCCAAGTCAAGTCAAGCCAATTGTAGCCAAGCCAAGTCATGCCAAGCCAATCCTAGCCAAGTCGAGCCAATCCTAGCCAAGTCAAGCCAATTCTAGCCAAGCCAAGCCAAGCCAATCCTAGCCAAGTCAAGCCAATCCTAGCCAAGCCAAGCCAATCCTAGCCAAGTCAAGCCAATTCTAGCCAAGCCAAGCCAAGTCAAGCCAAGCCAATCCTAGCCAAGTCAAGCCAATCCTAGCCTAGCCAAGCCAAGCCAAGCCAATCCAAGCCAATCCTAGGCAAGCCAATCCTAGCCAAGCCAAGCCAATCCTAGCCAAGTCAAGCCAATTCTAGCCAAGTCAAGCCAAGCCAATCCTAGCCAAGTCAAGCCAAGCCAAGTCAAGCCAAGCCAATCCAAGCCAAGCCAAGCCAAGCCAAGTCAAGCCAATCCTAGCCAAGTCAAGCCAATCCTAGCCAAGCCAAGCCAATCCTAGCCAAGCCAAGCCAAGCCAAGCCATTCCAAGCCAAGCCAAGCCAATCCTAGCCAAGCCAAGCCAATCCTAGCCAAGCCAATCCTAGCCAAGCCAAGCCAATCCTAGCCAAGCCAAGCCAAGCCAAGTCAAGCCAATCCTAGCCAAGCTAAGCTAAGCCAAGCCAAGCCAAGCCAAGCCAATCCTAGCCAAGCCAAGCCAAGCCAAGCCAATCCTAGCCAAGCCAAGTCAAGCCAAGCCGAGCCAAGCCAATCCTAGCCAAGCCAAGCCAAGCCAATCCTAGCCAATCCTAGCCAAGCCAATCCTAGCCAAGCCAGGCCAATTCTAGCCAAGCCAAGCCAATCCTAGCCAAGCCAAGCCAATCCTAGCCAAGCCAAGCCAAGTCAAGCTAAGCCGAGCCAAGCCAATCCTAGCCAATCGAAGCCAAGCCAAGCCAATCCTAGCCAATCCAAGCCAAGCCAAGCCTAGCCAATCCTAGCTAAGCCAAGCCAAGCCAAGCCAAGCCAAGCCAAGTTAAGCTAAGCCGAGCCAAGCCAATCCTAGCCAATCCAAGCCAAGCCAAGCCTAGCCAATCCTAGCCAAGCCAAGCCAATCCTAGCCAAGCCAATCCTAGCCAAGCCAATCCTAGCCAAGTCACCCTCAAAGTCAATATTCCTATTCTCTACCAATCCTGGAGAGATCTCCTTTGGAATCCGCTTCCTCCAAAACAAACACTGGAGCGAACTAGATGAGTTCTCCATCTGAGTTCATAGCCAGCAACTTGCACCTCCTAACCGACCCCCTCACCCTCATCAATAATAGCTCCTTTACCTCAACATATTCCCACCAAACTCAAACAGGCTCTCATCATCCCAATCGTTGACAACGATAGGCCCATCTCCTACCTCTCCACATTGTCCAGACTCATCGAATAAATCATGCTCTCCCGGCTTCTTTACTTGCTTAACACCCACAACATCCTTCCTGACTGCAAACACAGCTTCCAGAAGAATAAATTCACCATCACAGCCATCTTGCAATTCCTCTCTACCATCCACACTGCCCTGGACAAAGATGATCAGGCACTGGGACTCTTGTGATCTCAGCAAAGTCTTGGACACAATCAACCACACCCTCCTCCTCCCCAATATCCAGTCTCAAGGAACCAGAGGAACCCATGACAAGTGGATTGCCTCATTACTCTCCGACCACACCCAAGTTGTTTGTATTAACTCTTCAACCCCCGGCAAACCCCCCTACATATCTACCCCCCTACGTATCTACCTCCCTCCGTATCTACCCCCCTCCGTATCTACCCCCCTCCGTATCTACCCCCCACCATATCTACCCCCCTACGTATCTGTATCTGTATGTATTCTCTATCAAGCAAGGCTCGGTGCTTCCCCTCTCCTTTTCCTCCTCTACGTCAACGACCTTCCTCAACTTTTAACTTGGCCGCTCCCTCTTCCAATTTGCAGACAACACGACCCACCTTCCCACCAGCCTGAAATCTCAACCTACCAGCTCCCTCACCCAAGCTGCAAACTCCCAAACAATTATTATCTCCTCCTATTACCTAAACAACCAACTAGCCCTCCAGCCAGCAAAGTCCACCTTCATCAACTTCCACACTAAAACAAACTCCCCGACTTCTTCCCCCTCATCTGAGTCAACTGCAAAGTAACTCCAAGTGCCCCCTCGACTAAATTCCTTGGCATCCACATCACCCCTAACCAAGACTGGACACTTCGTGTTCAAAAAACTCTCTCCAAAATCAAAACTACCGGCTCCTCCGTTGACTAGACAAGGTAGTCAACCCCCACTCTGTCAAAGTAGTTTATCATGCACACCTACACTCACACATATCCTATAACCTTCATTTTCTAGGGCACCTACCCCCAAGCAAAAAGAATCTTTACTACCCAAAAACAAGCGGTCTGCATTATTGCAGGAGCATCCTGCCGTAACACATGCAAACCCCTCTCTCAAAATCCTTACCCTCACCTGCACCCTCGTTCAAATTGCAAGCACCCTAGTCAGATCCCACCCTGACCTATTCCCACCTGACTCCTCCGTTCACTCTCACGCAACGAGTAGAAGTCAGGAAATCCTTACCCTCACCTGCACCCTCGTTCAAATTGCAAGCACCCTAGTCAGATCCCACCATGACCTATTCCCACCTGACTCGTTCACTCCCACGCAACGAGTAGAAGTCAGGAAATCCAAGCCCTCACCTGCACCCTCGTTCAAATTGCAAGCACCCTAGTCAGATCCCACCATGACCTATTCCCACCTGACTCCTCCGTTCACTCTCACACAACGAGTAGAAGTCAGGAAATCCTTACCCTCACCTGCACCCTCGTTTAAATTGCAAGCACCCTAGTCAGATCCCACCCTGACCTATTCCCACCTGACTCCTCCGTTCACTCCCACACAACGAGTAGAAGTCAGGAAATCCGAGCCCTCCCCCATAAAACCACACTTTTCAAACACAACCCCCGATACCTTTGTATCAACATCTACAAACACCTTCCTGCCCTCGTCAAAGACTCCCCAACCTTCAGCTGCTTTGACTTTAAACTGCATATCTTCCTTCTCAACAACCACTTCTACTCCCTTGATGAACATTAAAACCTTTCTAACAATTTGCAAAACTGTCATCTGTAAATATGTTCATCTCTTGGAACAATACTAATTGTTATTATTGTTTTTACTATTATACTTTATCCCTATCAATATTATTTGCCTATATTATAGCTGACCTGACTTTGCTCACACTGGTTCACTATACTTGTCAGGGACAAAAATACAATACAATACAATACAATACAATACATCCTTGTTAGAAAAACTATTTCAACTGGGTTTTGAATGCTAAGTAAAGGGCTACTAAATTTCCCGACGTTTCGTAACATATACTAGTTACTTCTTCAGAGGTTTGAGCAGTCCTGACAATTTTCCGATAACAAAAGAACCACATAAAATCATAACAATTCCCAAGTTCATATGACCGTCCCATAAGAAATAATTGCACTTTAAACATTCTTCTATCAAATTGATCAACGTTATTGGTAGCCTAAACTTTCTATTATTTGTCTTCAAAATTCCTATTGTTTTGTTAAATGGAATGTTACTAAATAGTCCAAAAACATCTAAACTAACCAGCATGTCTCCTTCTTCCAAATGCACCTGTTTTACCTTTGATAAAAAGTCTTGAGAATTCTTTACAAATAATTTAGCCTTCATTACTGGTTCATTACTGGACTTTTCCTATGGTTCTAGCTATTTCATGTGCTGGTGCACCTATCACACTGGTTACAAGTTGCATTGGCACTTGCATCTCTTCTCAACTATCCTCTGCTTTTCCCAATCTATTTTGTGAATTTTTGGTAACCCATAACCTTTTGGAATGATTGATTCTTTTGGAACTAATTCTCTTATTAACTTTTCTTCTACTGGCGCTTTCTCTAAGTATTCTGTTTATCTCTTCTCAAATTTTGTTGTGGGGTCTTTATTCAGTTTTACGTAATCCTCTGATGGTATAACTTCATCCATTTGCCTCTTGTAATCTTCTGTATTCATAATAACTGTTGAATTCCCTTTGTCTGCTTTCAAAATTACTACCTTCTTATTTTTCTTCAATTCCCTCAAAGCTTCTGTCTCTTCTGGTTTTGTGTTTTGTTTAAACTCTTCTGTTTTTCCCTTCCTTCAAATGTATGCTACATCCTGTCTTATAACATCTGCTAATTTGAAAGGTAACCTTTTAACTGCATCTTCTGCCCCTGCTATTATTGCTTCTACTGGAATACTTTTTGAAGCTATTGCAAAATTGAATCACTTTTCTAAAACTCTATTACCAGCCTCTGACACACAGGTATTAGATAAATTGTAAACTGTCTTAGGTTTTATGAATGTCCCTCTTGAACTCCAATTTCTTTGTTGTTTCCTGCAGAAGTTATTTAGCTTTCTACTAAGTTTCTCACTAGTCATTTGGTGAAGCCAACAGTTGTGATTGGAAACGATATAATCAAATCTATCCCATAAATCCAAGGAAATAAAATCACATACCTTCGATCTGCAGAAATAAATTTGTTCGTTACAAACCCAAATTTTCTTTCTTGTGTCTTGAATGGTTTTCCGTAACAACGCTTTACTGGCCCTATCAAAAATTAACTCGGTGTTTTTATCCCTTAAGTGATGCTTGATTTTAATCCACGACGGTATCACGTCTAAATCCCTACATCGAATCAGAAAATGTAATCTACAATCTAAGTCTATGCTGGTAGATGCTACAATGCTGCTATGCTACAATCTAACTAGTAGATGTTACGAAACGTCGGGAAATTTAGTAGCCCTTTACTTAGCATTCAAAACCCAGTTCAAATAGTTTTTCTAAAAACTTGTGCTAAGGATAAATCAAGTAGACATGAGTCTAAAAACTATCATATATACATCCTCTTTATCAGTATAACAACATTGGTCAGACAGTTAACATTTCTTTCACTGGATAAAAGCAGTAACTGTCAATCTAAAGCACAAACAAACTACTTTTAAAACTGTCATCTAATCATCAACCAATCTAATCAACTGTTACCGCGATTGCAAGCTTTGTAAGCAAAATATTGTACGCACTGGAAAACAAAGAAAAAAATATTGGCATTTTTTATGACTTTTCAAGAGCTTTCGACACGGTTAATCACGCAACTCTTCTGTACAAGTTAAAACAATTGGGTATAACAGGAATGGCCAATAAATGGATTGAGTCATTTATTAAAGATCGTAAACAAATAGTGAAAATTAAAAACGATTGTGGCACCAGCAAATCAAAAGAAGCCATAACTAACGTAGGGGTCCCGCAAGGAGCGACAATATCGCCGCTACTTTTCATCCTTTATACAAATGATATTTCAGAATGCGTACAGACAGGATCCTTCACTTTATACGCTGATGACACAACACACTACATCAAAGGAAGAACAGAAGACATTGCCGCTACAAGTAGAAATGAAGTAAAGAATTTGGAAAAATGGTGCGAAAAAAATGATCTCTTTATAAACAAACAGAAAACTGTATACATGCAATTCTCGACTAAGAATGTAATATTAGAATCTAGCCCCCTTATATTGTTGGAAGGTAGTAGTATTAAAGAACATAATGACGTGAAATTTTTAGGGCTCTTCTTAGACAATCAGCTGAACTGGGAAAACCATATCTCTAAAATATGTATAAAGGTGTCGTCAGGGTGCTACCTCATGAAACGAATTATGAATGTTTGTAATACAGCGACAGCAAAAATGATTTACTTTGCTTATGTACATGCTTATATTAGCTATGGAGTTGCACTTTGGGGTAACTCAACGCATAGTAAGAGATTATTTCAATTGCAAAAGCGAGCACTTAGAATTCTTGGTGGTGCAAGTAAAGACCCATGTGGGGACGTATTTTATAAGGACTCTTGCAAAACATTGTTCAGAGATTTTAACATTCTGACGCTGCCTTGTTTATACATTTTTACCACTATAATGTTTGTAATAGAAAATAATCACCTAGTCATTAATAACAACAAGGTCCATGACCATAACACTAGAATTTTAAACAATATTCACGTAGAAAGAAGGAAATTAAAACTTTCTGACAAATGTCCCATAAGGGCAGGCTCTATCCTATTTAACAAACTGCCAACTAGTATAAAAACTCAAAGAAATGTAAATTTTAAAAATATGTTAAAACAATACTTACTCAGAAAGTGTTTTTATAATGTGACAGAATATCTTAACGACACAGACGTATCCAATATCATGTAAAATGATCAATTCAGGACAAATAAAGATATTATTATTATTATTATTATTATTATAATCATAATCATTGACGATACCCATACCATGTACAATGTACTAGTCAACGGGATAATAAATACAATACAATACAATACAAGAAATTTCTTAAAGCCAAGTTGGTAGAGCGTTGAAGAATACAATTCCAGCTTAAGTAGGACCTTTATTGTTCATATTAAGTGTTGCAACTAAAATGACAACTGTGTTCTATTTGCATTGCAGGCCTCGGAGCTTTGTTGGAGGGAACTCCCAACTCATCGTGACCAGACCTTGTCTACTACAACAGCTTCACACACAGCAACATGGGCTGGAAGATACATATCATAGACAGCTACGAGGAGGCACGATCCAACATTTTCTACTCTGTCTCTAGTCTGGTTAATAATGTCACCAGCATTGTAGAGATGGAACACCTTGTACCACCTGACTTTGATGTGCTAAACAGAGCATCATTGTTACCACAAACATATCTTTACCAGCCCCGAGTATTACCTGCACTTTAAACATTAGCTGGAGTTGTAGTTTATATCCACTTGGAAAGTGATGTTTGAAAAACTGATATCATCAAAATGATGATGGAAAATGTAATCCACTTGGCACAGGTTGGTAACATCGTGGTAGGAATGAAGCTCCTTAAATCTTGCCTGTTACATGATATCTTTTAGAACTTGAAGCATGCAATCCAGTAACTCATTTTGTTTGGCTTTCAATGCACATTTCAATATTCAAGTAGATTCAAGGTACTCTTGTAATTCATGGCTGCAGTATTAGTTGACCAGGCCCCAAAATATTGATTGCATGAATCTTTGGTCTCATCGCGACCACGGATAGCAAGTTGCAATACTTGACTCAGTCTATCGAGGTATTCAGTGTCGTGCCTGTTCTTGGTCATCTTTGCTTCATAAGCTGCTATCAAATCATTATGAAAGCAAGCAAACCAGAAAGCAAACAATGCAATTCTCCAACTATTACACTGACTATAAATTATAATCAGTTTTATTTAGCTAAACAGTCTTTACATGTTAAATAGAAAATACTTGTTATACATTTTGATCAGTCACTCTTGACAATTGATCTTAAATTCTATTGCTCTGTAACAATGTTCAATCTTTGTTGGCAGTAAATCACACAGCTTGATCCCTGTATTAAATGTTGAAAGTGAACATTGAAAGCTAGAACATTTATTTCTAGAACTATTTTATTCTCTATTTCAGATATTATTTGTGTGTGCTTGGCCTACATGTATTAAATATATCTTTCAATATCTTGGCATCATTTTTAATTACATTTTGTGTTTAAAAACTAATACATAGAGCCACGATTATATGGTGATTCGCGAAATCGCGAATTGTTCTTATCTCTTGTTATTCTTACAAATGAGTGCGATTCATTGAATTCCCAACTCAAATATGTAAGAAGCTCATCGCGACAAAACGCGAAATTCACGAAAAATCATCCATAACAACGAAATCAACTATTTCCCGCGAAATCATCGCGAAATGAGCCTTTTCCCATCCAATTATCATAAATTTCAGATAATCGGTTTTTTTTTCATTTTTATCAAACTATATTTCACGCAAAATAAATAAACAAATAAAATAACCCATTTTTTTTTATGCTAAATTAAGAGATAATGAAGCTATTTCACTGAAATATGTGTATTTTGCGAAATAGCCACTTATTTCCATACAAAATATTTAAAATGTTTATGTTATCTCTATAAACACACATTCCCATGAATTTGTCATATTCAGGTCTGTTTCTCATCAAATGCTGTCAACATTCCTAAGCTTAGGGGGTAGAAGTAGTGGGGCAAATTGTTTGCTGTAGGAAACCATTGCCATTGGTTGGCTGAATCTTCCCCTCCTTGCCATGTGAGCACCAGCACCACATGCATTCAGTCTATATAGAGATTAGCTGGGATTTCAAATTTCAATGGGGTGTAATAAATCTTTGACTTTCAAGGATCAAGCAAAGCAACTCTTTGTGAGTGATGGATCTATTTTGATGTGTGGAATCTGGAACACCAGACTTGTCTGGGAGAAAAAAGACAATCTTGCAAAGTATGTTGTTAGTACCAGGCAGTGGGTCTAATTCAAATTCTAATGGATATAAAAATCTCCAACTTGCAATTCTGACTTAGCAAACTATTTGAGCCCCAGTGAACAGTGTTGATGCAGAGAGGTTTTTTAGTCAATAAAACCTAGTGCTGACTGACAAAGGAACAAGAATGAAGGAAGCTACCATAGAAACTTGTTTTAACAAGTAGTAGGTGTTGCTCATACTGCCATACAATGTATTTCATGGTGGCATTTATGTAAAATATTTATTTGTGCTATTAATTTTGTTCCAAGTTCCTAACAAATACCGATGTTGAGGACCTACACTAAATATTTGCTTTATTGTAATTATTATTGATCACTTCTTTATTAAAGATCCCAGTGCTTACCCTAAATCTTCATTCCTTTTGAATGTAGATCGCAAAACCCCTTTTTTCTATTTAGATATAAACGCTAAAATTCAAATAAAAAACACGTTTTTTCTTTTTTTCGTCACCTATGTCTGAAATCTGTTATAGACATGAAATTCTGTACTTTTTCCATAACACCGCCATAACACCGAAATCCAAAAAGCTTACCACGAAATTATCGAAATCATAACACCATAAAATCTTGGCTCTACTAATACAGATTGGTTTTAGTCAGTAATGCAACTGCCTGGAAAATAATATCTCTATGTCACTGTTTTAACCTTTTATATAATAATAATAATAATATATTTATTCAGCCTCAATTGATCACAGTACATGATATTGGTTTGTCAGTTATTATGGTGCTAGTTATTATCTAAAACACATAGGAATTGTTTCACTTTGTAGTAGCATTTGGTCAGCAGATGCAGTTTTAGACTATCATTAAATTTGTATCCTTTTAGTTATTTATCTCCACTGGCAGTTAGTTATATAATAATGAGACTGCATAAATTGGACAGTTGTCTGTCATTTTTAATCTATCTTTCGATACATAAATGTTGTTAGTTCCTCTTGTAAAATGCTTATGTACATCACAATTCTCTATTACCAGAAAGTTGTTATCCACTACGAATAATATTGTCAAGTAAATGTAAATGCAGGGCAATGTCTTGATTCGTAGATTTCTAAAAAGTTATTTACAAGAGTCTTTGTAATAAAAATCCCCACAGGGGTCATAGCTTGCTCCACCTAAAATGCAGAGAGCTTTTTTCTGCATAGCAAATAGTCTGGGTGCATGAACTGAGTTGCCCCACATGATAATTCCATAGCTAATTCTAGAATGAATGTGTCCATAATATGCTAGTTTAGCTGCATCAGTGCTGCAAATGTCCAGAATCTTTTTTAAAAGGTAGGTAGCATCCTGAAGCCACTTTCAGGCGCACGTGCTTGATGTGGCTTTCCCAGTTCAATTGATTGTCTAATCTAAGACCTAGAAATTGTACTTTGTTCATTTCTTTGTGAATGTACCTAACATTCATTCTTGTTGCTCTCTGTGAATGCAGATTTATTAATCTGGGATCTCAATTCATTCCACGCTTCTTCTTCATTAATGATTTTGTACGCAAGTTGAGCATCAGCCCTTCTTATTTATATTGTTTCCCATCCTAATTCAGACATCCATTCAGTAGGGCTGTGGCTTCTTTCATACTAATTGCCATTACCTTCCTAGCCGACTTTTGGTATAGTGTTTCTAGCCTGTCTTTTAACCCTCGTTGCTGATTAAATCTTGAGCGTTATTTAATGTTACTGCTTCTAATATTTTCACAACTGTGTTTCTCTTTTGCAACAAATTACTCATCTCAATGGTTGCCCTGAACTCAAAATGTGATCTAACTAATGTTGAGTAAGCATATTGATTGACCAAGATGATAATGTTCTTGAAACTCTTCTCATGTAATCCAAGTTTTTCAGTATTTTTTAAAATAATTTCCCCCGTCTGGGCAATAAGAAATAGAAGCATGCATTTTGCTGACATCTCACTCTGGTTGTTATACAATCGCTTCACTCAATATTTAGAGAGCAAAGGCTGGGAGAAGTGTGATCGAACCAGGATATGAACCCAGGACCTTCCGATTGCCGATCTGGTGCTCTAACAAGTGAGCTATTCAGGGAAGAAGACAAGTCACCTTAGCCTCTTCTTCTGAAACCAAACAATCCTTGACTTCATGGAGGTCCTACGGTCGACATCCAGGCAATCAGGATCACACATCCTGGAGTAAACATAGTAAGTACCATATGCATGAAAGACAGAATTTTAATTTAATACCGTGGGGCTTTGCTGCAAGGCGCTCTCGCTTGGAAAGCATCTGCTTTGATATTTCACGTTAATTCTTACTATTTTTTTACAATAGTTAAGAAGTATTGTAACTTGTAACAAGTTAGTACACATTTTCAAAGTATACAAATGTTTATAGGGTAGCAGTTATAATTGTCACATTTATCTGCAAAATAATCAGACTTGATTTAAATGGTTTCAAGCTTGGTGAAACTAGTCTATGATGGTTACACAGCTTATTAAGTTTGACTAGAACAAAGAATGATTAGAACCTTACATTTTTAAACTCTATCAATTTGGTTGCAGTAGCTTCACTTTTTCTCCATGGACTCCTTCCCCGGACATTTTATTTTCCTCTTTTCGTTTCTGTTGTTACTCCTGCATTATGCAAAGAAGTATTTTAAATTTTTAGAAAAACTATTTGAACTGGGTTTTGAATGCTAAGTAAAGGGAACATATACTAGTTACTTCTTCAGAGGTTTGAGCAGTCCTGACAATTTTCCGATAACAAAAGAACCACATAAAATTATAATAATTACTTAGTTCAAGCTTCCTAAATGCATCTAAACAAAATAATCAGGGTCAATAACTTAAAAACTAATGTATTATGTATTTTCTGAAATAAGAACTCGAACACATTGGCATTTTTTAACTAACTAATTATGTGTATGGAAAAAACGCCAATTTTTCGAGGTTGTCCTAACGTTATGTGATACAATCATAATTTCCTTATTCATTACGTTTAGTTCAAACCTCTCAAAACTGCTCAAACCTCTGAAGAAGTAACTAGTATGTATGTGTTACAAAACGTCGGGAAATTTAGTAGCCCTTTACTTAGCATTCAAAACCCAGTTGAAATAGTTTTTCTAAAAACTTGTGCTAAGGATAAATCAAGTAGACATGAGTCTAAAAACCATCATAAAGCATTTTAAATAATTTCTTTCTTCATGGCTCATGGAAAGAGGATTTAGTGTAGTTTCCAATCAGCATTGGAAAGAAAGAAATTGGCAGCAAATCACTGAACGTGCAGATTTATGTCTTTAACTCACTAATTTGAAGCCAAATATTTACAAGTTGATATTCGAGCATCAGTTCAGCCTTCAGCCTTCAGCATTTATTCATTTTTTGTAAGAATTTGATATATTTACATGTTTAAATGTTTATTGACAAGCTAATCTTAATACACATTGTTTCATATAGGTTAATCTAGGTTCAAAACAAACGGATCTACAGCTGTTAGAACCAATGTGCTGCCATCCTTGTGTACAGTCCGGTAATATTTGAATTTATCTTCGAAATTTGCGAGCCAACGACACGCGTGGCTGTGACGCATTGTAGCCGTGCGGTCAAACAGTGTAGAGGTCAGTTATTTTGCTGCTGAAATAATTACCGTGTGTACCTAGCAGTGGCGGCTCGTGACTGTTTTTCTTGGAGGGGCGGCAGTAAAATTTCTCCCCCCCCCCCCCTCACCACCAGCACCATAAGTAATGAACACTGTAGTAGGATTTCAATATTGTAACATTAAAATCCAACATGTGATATTTAAAAAAAAGTTATCATTGAATTCTAGCTGTCAAGTCACACATGCATTAGATTAATTTTCATTGGTCAAAAACGTACGCAGTATGTGAAACTAGGTGGGACAGAAATTCAGGCTAGTAAACGGTAGTACTATTATTTTGAAACTATTAATTGCCGTGGAAAATATGTGCGATCGTGTGCATCGTTCTGTCTCACTCGCTCTCGCTGCTAGCTCAGCCCGGCGACTGGCCGAGGCTGGCCGAGGCTGGCCGAGGGCGGGTTTTCTGCTGCCCTCGCTGGGCTTGCGAGCGACGACAGGCGACACACGTTCAAGGCCATTTCCACGCACTCCTAGCTGAGCAGGGAGGACGGCAGCGCTCGCTGCCCCAAAGAGAGCAAGAGGTGGCGTTCATGCTCTATAGGCAGCGGACAACCGCCTACTGGATCGCAGCTCGTGCTGTCGGCGCGACGCAAATAGCGCGTTTTTTCGCATTTCGAAAGTAGCACCCATTTTAAAACACAGAACAAGCGTAGAACAATAATTATAATAGTAATAACACTTCTAATTATAATAATAATAACAATTATACTTTTATTCTGTCGAAAATGCTAGGGAGGGCAGCCGCCCCGCAGTCCTCCCTCACGAGCCGCCCCTGGTACCTAGGAAGGGTGTAAGAGCTGGGGTTGTTTGATTTCAATGAGTCTTGGCCTGTTGGATACGTTATAATATGCTGTGAGATCTTATTTCAATATCAAATGCTTGCAATGGGCAAAGTATTTTATTACTGGGGCCAGCCATGCGTCTGGCGCACGTGGTTGAATTCAGATGAGTAGACGAAGGGGGGGATACGTTATAAATGTTCGTATCTTATTTATTTATTAATTTAAAACTCAGAACAATTATATAGTAACTAAATAATAATTAAGTAAGTACGTATCAGTATAATAATATTTAATGTTCATCAATAGCTCAGGTACAATATTGTAACGGTCCCCATGCTTTGTGACAACGCCGGTCGTCTTTACCTGCCGTCCATGATTCATACCAAAGTCTATACCCCGTTGCTGCCAGTCATACTTCAGTAGTTGCGCCATGTGCATCGTGTGTGAGTGAGTTTGTGCGAGTGCATCGTGTGTTTCTAGTGCATCGAGTGTTTCTAGTGCATCGTGTGTTTCTAGTGCAGTGACAATGACTTTGTTCTTTGTCGAATTACACTGGACCGGACCTCTTCAAAGGTGAGCTAAAATCTCTGTTAATTCAGGTGTGCGCATGTGTCCTAGTTACAAAATAACTCGGCTCGTGGTCGAAGTCTTCATCAATCGTGGTTTTATAACTCCAGTATATCGGTCTGATATCATGTTTGATTTTGTTGGACGTTTGTAATGCAATTCTTGACTAGTGAAGCAAATATCCTCGATATGTTTCGCTTCCAATATCCCTTGGAGGTCAGCTGACGTTGAGCTTGGTCGACCCAAAGCAACCCTAGACTCACTCGGGTCACTGACTCTGCAAGCCTGAATTACATCGCAGATAACGACCAGGCAAATAATTATTGCTACAATTCAACCCAGCACGTGAATCTCAAAGCCCCACCGTTATATTATTTTAGAGCCAGTGTAATTCGGTAAAAAGTTTGTGATAAAATGGGCTCGGATTTATATTTAATTACATATTTTTTGTGTGACACAGAAACTTATGCCCATTACATTTTCTTCACGTATCTCGTTATTGTAATCGTTTTGACACTTTGTTGATGTCGAATATTTTCAAGTATTTTGTCATTTTTGAAGAAAAATGCACATTTCTCTATTTTTAAATTTTAAGCGCATATTTTGCCTCTTTTTAGTATGAAATAGTTTCACTCACAAGGATCAAGATATTTGTTCTAGAAATGCAGAAAGATTGAATGTCCATGTACGAAATTGTGAGAAAGCTATAATTAAAAGTAGGTATGAGGCAGCTAGGTTTGTGACTTCCTCGTAGTTCGGGGCTAGGTTTAGCAACCAATTAGTGGTATTCTTGGAAGACCAGACTTTAGTGTTTTAATCCTCAAAGGAGCGCTATTTGTGCAAAGAAGTCATCCCAGTGAGCTGCATGAATGAGCTGTCAATCACGGGGGTAGTGGTGTGAGAGGATTTCAAAACCAATTCGCCAAAAACCGGCATTCCTTTAAACTTGATAACTTGAAGACGTGGATTGCAGTGCATTGCATTTAAACTTGATAACTTGAAGACGTGGATTGCAGTGCATTGCATTTAAACTTGATAACTTGAAGACGTGGATTGCAGTGCATTGCATTTAAACTTGATAACTTGAAGACGTGGATTGCAGTGCATTGCATTTAAACTTGATAACTTGAAGACGTGGATTGCAGTGCATTGCATTTAAACTTGATAACTTGAAGACGTGGATTGCAGTGCATTGCATTTAAACTTGATAACTTGAAGACGTGGATTGCAGTGCATTGCATTTAAACTGGATAACTTGAAGACGTGGATTGCAGTGCATTGCATTTAAACTTGATAACTTGAAGACGTGGATTGCAGTGCATTGCATTTAAACTTGATAACTTGAAGACGTGGATTGCAGTGCATTGTATTTAAACTTGATAACTTGAAGACGTGGATTGCAGTGCATTGCATTTAAACTTGATAACTTGTTGTCATGGTCATGTATTTCTACCAAGGAATGAACTTGGCTAGCGTCATCAATGGCCGACCCGAGCTGATATTAGCAAGGATTGTAGTTTGAATTCACACAGGGGTTTATGTTGCCAGATCAGAGCAAGTCTTGGGTTATTATTCCCCAAATAAACAAAGCAAGATAATGAACAGATGTTAAAGCTTGTTTTAACTCAGCGAGTCTGTTGCTAGCATGGACCCATGGCTCAGGCTGGTACACCTTACCATCACAAGATTCATCTCATTCACTTGATTCATTTATTGAATGCTATTGCTAAGCAATTTAAGTGTTGATTGAAGTTATTATCAACAGAAATTGCAAGTTAGGAGAGGAATAAAACACGACAGCAGATTGATTCCTGAGATATTTTGCCTGCTCAACGCCCTCCCTGAGCTCGAGACAAAGCCTGCTAAACGCCCACACCGAACGGTTTGGCGTGTTGGAAACACCGATTCACGTTAGATCACCGAAGTTAAGCAACACTGCGCTGGGTCAGGTACTGGATGGGTGATCATCATACACATGACCAGTTCTGTTCGGGAGAGAGGTTGGAGGGATGAAAGTTAAGCAACACTGCGCTGGGTCAGGTATTGGATGGGTGATCATCATACACATGACCAATTCTGTTCGGGAGAGAGGTTGGAGGGATGAAAGTTAAGCAACACTGCGCTGGGTCAGGTATTGGATGGGTGACCATCATACACATGACCTGTTCTGTTCGGGAGAGAGGTTGGAGGGTTGAAAGTTAAGCAACACTGCGCTGGGTCAGGTATTGGATGGGTGACCATCATACACATGACCAATTCTGTTCGGGAGAGAGGTTGGAGGGATGAAAGTTAAGCAACACTGCGCTGGGTCAGGTATTGGATGGGTGATCATCATACACATGACCAATTCTGTTCGGGAGAGAGGTTGGAGGGATGAAAGTTAAGCAACACTGCGCTGGGTCAGGTATTGGATGGGTGACCATCATACACATGACCTGTTCTGTTCGGGAGAGAGGTTGGAGGGTTGAAAGTTAAGCAACACTGCGCTGGGTCAGGTATTGGATGGGTGACCATCATACACATGACCTGTTCTGTTCGGGAGATAGGTTAGAGGGATGAAAGTTAAGCAACACTGCGCTGGGTCAGGTATTGCATGGGTGACCATACCAATACCTGACCCAGCGCAGTGTTGCTTAACTTTCATCCCTCCAACCTCTCTCCCGAACAGAACTGGTCATGTGTATGATGGTCACCCATCCAATACCTGACCCAGCGCAGTGTTGCTTAACTTTCATCCCTCCAACCTCTCTCCCGAACAGAACTGGTCATGTGTATGATGGTCACCCATCCAATACCTGACTCAGCGCAGTGTTGCTTAACTTTCATCCCTCCAACCTCTCTCCCGAACAGAACTGGTCATGTGTATGATGGTCACCCATCCAATACCTGACCCAGCACAGTGTTGCTTAACTTTCATCCCTCCAACCTCTCTCCCGAACAGAACTGGTCATGTGAATGATGGTCACCCATCCAATACGGTGACCCAGCGCAGTGTTGCTTAACTCCCAAGTTCAGTAGAATGCACAAAGCAAACTGGAGAAGCTTTGTGCATTGTGTTGGGTGTGGTTGGGTTTGCCTCATGGTTACTCTTGGTTTCTAACTTTGAAACTTCCTCGTCCTGGGTTTGAAACATTGAATTGTTGTGTCGAACACATGGTTAAGATGAAGTGCGGGTCCGACGTCTTCTTTGTGTTGTCAAGGATCGAGGTGGGTTTTTCCCAGACAATCTGTAATATCTCACGCCAACAATTTGACATCGCAATAAAGTTTGCTTGTCTCACTTTACAACGCAGTTTCCTCGGCTCCATCTCATCAATAAAACATCGACCAACATCCAAACAACACGTGCACATGTTTCACATTCTTTGTCCCTTTCATTTTACAATTCTTTGTTCCTCTCAAACAAGTAAGGATTCACTTGCTTACTACGCACTAAATTCCTAGCGACTTTTACGCAGGAAGGAATTCCTTACCCAGATGCGTGCCAATGATTGAGACAATATCGCATTCATAGATTGCGTTTTACTCGCCCATTTTTAACATTAGCATTGCTTTTAAAATAAATCGTGTGGTCAAGATTCTGTCCAGATTTCGCAATTATTACATCAATATACAATTGCAAGTTATCAAGTTCAATTACTAAAAGTGGTGAAAGCACGTGGCGAGTGTCACTTTTAGGGACTCCTACCTGTTGCCAACAATGGATTGTCCGACTTCAATTTTCATCAGCTGGCTGGATCCTATGCTCTGTCCAGGTTACTTGAGATCAGTTGGCTGGATCCTATGTCCTCTCCATGTAACTTGAGATCAGCTGACTGGATCCTATGCTCTATTCAGGTTATTTGAGATCAGCTGACTGGATCCTATGCTCTATCCAGGTTATTTGAGATCAGCTTGCTGGATCCTATGCTTTATCCAGGTTATTTGAGATCAGCTGACTGGATCCTATGTTCTATCCAGGTTATTTGAGATCAGCTTGCTGGATCCTATGCTCTATCCAGGTTATTTGAGATCAGCTGACTGGATCCTATGTTCTATTCAGGTTATTTGAGATCAGCTTGCTGGATCCTATGCTCTATCCAGGTTATTTGAGATCAGCTGGCTGGATCCTATGCTCTATTCAGGTTATTTGTGATCAGCTGACTGGATCCTATGTTCTATGCAGGTTATTTGAGATCAGCTGGCTGGATCCAATGTTCTATCCAGGTTATTTGAGATCAGCTTGCTGGATCCTATGCTCTATCCAGGTTATTTGAGATCAGCTGGCTGGATCCTATGCTATGTCCAGGTTATTTGTGATCAGCTGACTGGATCCTATGTTCTATTCAGGTTATTTGAGATCAGCTGACTGAATCCTATGCTCTATCCAGGTTATTTGAGATCAGCTGGCTGGATCCTATGCTATATCCAGGTTATTTGTGATCAGCTGACTGGATCCTATGTTCTATTCAGGTTATTTGAGATCAGCTGACTGAATCCTATGCTCTAAGCATGATATTTGAGATCAGCTGGCTGGTTGAGCGCAAGCTGAGCTAAACGTTATTCCTGTGCTTGAGACAAGCCTGCTACACGCCCTCTCTGTGCTAAAGACAAAGACTTCCAAACGCCCTCCCTGTGCTCAAGACAAAGACTGCTAGCTGCACCACTGTGCTCATGACGAAGCCGTCTAAATGCCCCAAAGCATGCTAAACGCCCTGAGCTTACCTGAGCTTACCTGAGTTTGAGAGAAAGCATGCTAAACGCCCTCCCTATTCTTTAGACAGAGCATGCTTAACGCCCTCCCTGTGCTGGAGAAAAAGGCCTGCTAAACGCACTCCCTCTGCTAGAGAGAAAGCCTGCTAAACACCCTCCATATGCTCAAGACAAAGCCTGCAAAACGCTTTCTCTGTGCTCAAGTTGAAGCATGCTAAACGCCCTACCTGTGCTTAAAACAAAGCCTGCTAAACGCCCTAAACTGTGCTTGAGACAGCCTGCTTAACGCCCTCCCTGTGCTTCAGAAAAAATTTGCTAAACGCCCTCCCTGTGCTCGTGACAAAGCCTGCTAAACGCCCTTAACTGAACTCTTGACAAAGTCTGTAAAACGCCCTCCCTGTTTTTAAGACAAAGACTGCTAAACGCCCTCCTTGTGATTGACAAAGCCTGCTTAACCCCTTTTCTGTTCTCAAGACAAAGCCTGTAAAATTGTTTATTGTTTATTGTTTATTGTCCAGTTCAACATAAAATGTTATGTAGACAGTCATCTTAGTATACAAATATCACATCATATATACAAATCAGGATTTATACTTTAAAACGCAGAAACTCATCAATTGAATAGAAACATTGCTATACTAAAAAGGACCTTAGTTTTGTTTTAAAACTCCCACCTGTGATTTCTTTTATGTAGGAAGGAAGGGTATTGTTCACTTTTACTCCCATATCAATTGGTCCCTTCGAATTAGTATGGTTTTTGATTTCTAAATCGCCACCAATTATTAGGTTAACATTCCTCGTGTTATACTGATGCGGTTGTCCATTCCATAATTCACTACGATTCTGCCTTAGATACATAATGGTTGAGAAAATATACATACAAGGTAATGTCAGAAGGTTCAGTTTTTTAAAATGAGGTCTACATGAGTCCTTATAAAATATCTTGGCACACGGGTTAAAACTAGCTTAAACCAGGTGTCGCACACTTCGTTTTTGCAAGACAAACAATCTGCGTGCGTGCAACGAATTACCCCAGAAAATTATGCCATAGTTTAAAAACGAGTAAATGAGAGAATAATACGCCATTAAAACAAGCTCTAGATTAAGAACACTCATTAATTTGTGTATCAAAAAGCACCGGACGCAATTTTCTTAGAAACAATGTCGATGTGGCTCTTCCAGTCTAGTTTATTGTCAACAAGCAACCCTAGGAATTTAACTTATTACATTCTTTAATACTTTTCCCCTCCAACCAAATTAGAGGGGATGAGTCTGCTTTATTTTTACATCTAAATCTTAAAAATGCAGTTTTCTTTATGTTTAAAAACAATCGATTTTTGTGGCACCATTGCTCCATTTCATTCGTTGCGATGTTAGCCTTCACACAAACCTTATCGTCCTTATCTGTTACTAGCTGTGTGGTGTCATCAGCGAAAAGAGTCAAAGCACCATCAGTAATGGAATCGTGCAAATCATTAGTAAACAGGATAAACAACAGTGGGGCGATGTTTGAACCTTGAGGCAGACCGACTGTTGTAGTCATTTTTTTGGAGAATATATACCACTATTGCCTCTTAGGACAACGACTTGCTTCCTATTGGATAAGTAGGATTTAATCCAATTACTTGCCAAACCACGAATGCCCATATTTGCAAGTTTGCTTAAAAGTAAATCATGGTCAATCACATCAAAGGCTTTTGAAAAATCATAAATGCCATCCCTGTGCTCGAGATAAAGCCTGCTAAACGCCCTCCCTGTGCTCAAAACATAGCCTGCTAGACGCATTCAGTCTGAAAAATTACATCATGAAGCAATCCACAGTGAAACCATAAATCACTGCTACCAAAGTTAACCGGGTTTATAAGCAAGATCATATTATTCAAATAATCCCTCAAAATAGCACAAAAATCACAATATGTAGAAATGTTTCAAATAACGGCTGCATGCGCCATCTAGTAGCGTCAATATGTACCATGTGATGGAGCTAGTGCAGCTGTTAGCCGGCAGAGTGCATCAGCTCCTGGGACAATTTAAAAGCTTCGTGACGGCTCGGCTCGGCGCTCGGCTCACTACCGAGCTCAGCGGGAAGTTCAGTACGTCGCGAGGCTTCCCCGAGCTAGGACAGCTGGGTCCGCGCCAGGCCAGTGTTTGAAACCGGTTCTACGTTGAAATCGAAGCGAATGTTCTAGAACTATATTTATAATGTGTATTTCCATTAGATTCTGCTTTCTGTTTATCATTCACGAGTGTTTTAAATTCAGTTTTTTAGTCATAAGCTTTCGATCCGAACTGTCACTGCCGTGTGCTCGATTTATTCATATGTTTAACCGTTATTATTCTGGGAAGCAAATGCCACTTGGCCGTGATATTGCGAACTTTAAATTCAGTGGTTAACTTTGGAAGACTTTGCGGCCGTACTGCTCTAAATGAACCACGTGCTAAAACATTACTGTCCTTGCTCGTATAAGTTGCCATGGTTACAAACTGAAGCAACTTAGCTGTGTTAAACTATCAGTGAGATATCGGGTTCCCAATCCACTTGTTGCTGATGACATACATCGGACAATGACTGGTGCGGCGTCATTCAATTGAGTTCATTTATCAAGGTATGTTTTTATTACATTTTTCTACATTTCATCTCTTCTGTCGACATATTTTGTAACTATAGGTAACAAAGCTTATCAAAGGTTGGGGTTGAGTCTGGCATAACTCAAGCATTCAAACCAAAAAACAATGTCTTCAAGTTTTGTCACGTAGCCCTTTTAAGCCCCACAGAAAGTTTCATTTTGGGATTCGTACTAGTTTACTTGAGGTCAGCTGACTGGATCCTATGTTCTATCCATGTTATATGAGATCAGCTGGCTGGATCCTATGTTCTATCCGGGTTATTTGAGATCAGCTGGCTGGATCCTATGTTCTATCCGGGTTATTTGAGATCAGCTGGCTGGATCCTATGTTCTATCCAGGTTATTTGAGATCAGCTGGCTGGATCCTATGCTCTATCCAAGTTATTTAAGATCAGCTGGCTGGATCCTATGCTCTATCCAGGTTATTCGAGATCAGCTGGCTGGATCCTATGTTCTATCCGGGTTATTCGAGATCAGCTGGCTGTATCAGCTGATACTTGATTGAGATGATCTATGAAATGTTGCTATTGGTTCTTGTTGGTGCTAACATGTGCAGAGATGTGTCAGCTTTCAGCTGCGGTATTCGTGAAATCCTTTTTTTTGCTTGTAGGCGTTTTTTCTGGTCGCTGGATGCTGGACGCAGGATCCAGGGGAGTCAACAATTGCCGCCACGTGACGCTGCTTGAAGTCAAGGTACGTGCACTTCTTTTATATAAACTCATTTCATGCCCGACACGAGGCCACTGCTTGCAGCTGGTTTGCGAAGTATTGAAAAGGTCGAACTATTCTGCCCACTTCTATCTTTCCTCTCATTCCACTGCTAGAATTCAGTCTAGCCAGGGAGCAAATTATATCATGTTGTAAACACTACCAGGCTTATCGCACTCGAAGGATTATTATTTATCAAGTAATTCCCCAACCAATGCAACAACAACAAAAAACCTACTAAATCGGGAGTTTCATTATATTCTTGATATCATTGAGTTCGTGATAACATGCAGATTTCAAATCAATTTCAATCGATTTTCTAGCACAAGAAATGTGGAACGCCAAGTGCGTTCGCGCGCTGTAAAATAATGATTTCTCGTATCCTTGCAAATGAGTCATCGCTATTCGCTAAGCCTTCTTATCGCAGGACTGATGTTTTCATTGCTCTGCGCTTGAAGCGAGGCTTTAAAATACTCAGCAAAATTCTTAGAGGAGATAAAAATTAATACATTTAAAATCAATTGATTTTTTTATTTCAATTCTTTGGTGATTACTATCATAACTGCATCGACTCGCAACTGATGATCGTTTTTTGAAAACCTCATGAGATGCCTCTGGTGGATGCATTTTAAAAATGTCCAGAATCTTACCAAAGATACAGTAAACTATCATGTATTCAATGAACGAAAAGTTGGCACAAACTGACGAGGACTCTTATAGGTGGCCCACCACTGGTAAGCCAAGAATTACACTGCATTTCTTTGTAGAATTATTACGCTGAGCACTTTAAATTTCACTTCTAATTATTTTCCCACGTGTGCCTCACTTAGATAAGAAATAAATTGTGTATCGATGGTTGCAATGTGAAATATCAGATTCCTGATCGGTTCTGGTAATTGGCTAATTTTTCGTCAGACAGAACATGGTTTGAAGATTTTATATCCTCGAATGACGTTTGCGTACCGTGTTGCAATCTGTGAAGAAATAATGTACAGCTACAATAATATGTAGCGCCAATAAGTCAATCGCGACTATTGGAGAACCCGAATGAAATATATGTCTAATTGCTCCCGCTCCTTCGCAAAATAATAATGTGGAATTGAAGTCTGGCAGGCAAATCATACTTGCTACACACTCTGAAATCTCGCGCTATGTTTACAAATCTCAGCTCATTCATTAGGGAATTAAAAAAATCCACCCGAGGATTACAGCGATAAGACCAATTGCAGACTTTCCTGCCTCATGAAAGACTGCAAGGTCGCGCTCGAAGTAGCTGGTACAACTAGCTAGCAGGCACTAACATCAGCCTGAATGTATGCAATATGCATTTTTTATGTCTTCGACTTGTCCGAAAAGTTGCGCCTCGCAAGCGTTTACCTGGCTCAAACCAGTACCTACATCGTTCGTCCGATCGTGATAAAGCACACAAATTTGAAATCTGCACACTTCAGGCTTCATGACATCCTTATTATTAGTTTAATAGATCATTTTTTGTGCAACTGACGATCGGTTTAAAACCAGAAACTTTTTTAGATTAAATGAAGAGTTTTTGAAAATTGATTACTCAATCAATTTTAAAGCTGCGACTTCCAAAATTGTTTGTGTGAGATGATTATGTGGAGGCATTTTGGGTAAAAATCGCGGACTCTTTAACTCGTGTTTTTGCAGCGCTGATTTGCGCCAAGGAGTTGATTTTAAAATTTCCCGGAAAACTCACCAATTTTCCGGGAATTATTTTTCCTTGTCGTTAACATAATACAAACACAATATATCCATTTGAGACCCATTTTTAACGATTTTACCCGCGGGAATGATGGGCTTTAACCTCGATGATTTCCCTAGGACCAGTGTATACAACTCGCCAAACCGTTCCGTGGTCACCCATCCAACCTCTCCCGAACAGGACTGGTCATGTGTATGATGGTCACCCATCCAATACCTGACCTAGCGCAGTGTTGCTTACCTTGCGTCCCTCCAACCTCTCTCCCGAACAGAACTGGTCATGTGTATGATGGTCACCCATCCAATACCTGACCCAGCGCTGTGTTGCTTAACTTTCATCCCTCCAACCTCTCTCCCGAACAGAACTGGTCATGTGTATGATGGTCACCCATCCAATACCTGACCCAGCGTAGTGTTGCTTAACTTCCATCCCTCCAACCTCTCTCCCGAACAGAACTTGTCATGTGTATGATGGTCACCCATCCAATACCTGACCTAGCACAGTGTTGCTTATCTTGCGTCCCTCCAACCTCTCTCCCGAACAGAACTTGTCATGTGTAGGATGGCCACCCATCCAATACATGACCCAGCGCAGTGATGCTTAACTTAAATCTTTCAACCTCTCTCCCGAACAGAACTGATCATGTGTATGATGGTCACCCATCCAATACCTGACCCAGCGCAGTGTTGCTTAACTTTCATCCTTCCAACTTCTCTCCCGAACCGAACTGGTCATGTGTATGATGGTCACCCATCCAATACCTAACCCAGCGAAGTGTAGCTTTACTATCATCCCTCCAACCTCTCTCCCGAACAGAACTGGTCATGTGTATGGTGGTTACCCATCCAATACCTGACCCAGCGCAGTTTTACTTAACTTTCATCCCTCCAACCTCTCTCTCGTACAGAACTGGCCATGTGTAAGATGGGCATCCATCCAACACCTGGCCCAGCGCAGTGTTGCTTAACTTTCATCCCTCCAACCTCTCCCCCGAACAGAACTGGTCATATTGTGTTTGATGGTCACCCATCCAATACCTGACCTAGCGTAGTGTTGCTCAACTTTCGTCCTTCCAACCTCTCTTCGGAACAGAACTGGTCATGTGTTTGATAGTCACCCATCCAACACCTGGCCCAGCGCAGTGTTGCTTATCCTTTATCCCTCCAACCTCTCCCCCGAACAGAATTGGTCATATTGTGTTTGATGGTCACCCATCCAATACCTGACCTAGCGTAGTGTTGCTTAACTTTCATCCCTCCAACCTCTCTCCCGAACAGAACTGGCCATGTGTATGATGGTCACTTCTCCAATACATGACCCAGCGCAGTGTTGCTTAACTCTTATCCCTCCAACCTCTCCCAAACAGAACTGGTCATGTGTATGATGGTCACTTATCCAATACCTGACCCAGCGCAGTGTTGCTTAACTTCAGTGATCAGTATTAGTGTAAAAAAAACAATTTGAAATGGGTTTGGAATGCTAAGTAAAGGGCAACTAAATTTCCCAACGTTTCGTAACTTTACTAGTTACTTCTTCAAGGGTTTGAGCAGTCCTGATAATTTAGTAGCCCTTTACTTAGCATTCAAAACCCGTTTCAAAAAGTTTTCTTAAAACTAGTGCTAAGGATAAATTTAGTAGACATGAGTCTAAAAACCATCATAAAGTATGAGTGTAGTTTACGTGATATTTTAAAATTCTTTCTTGACCAGTCATTGATTATTGTTGATCCACAAATAACAGAGTTTGATTTGGTTTGATCGCGGCTCAGTTCTTACAGATTCACTATACGATAATATTCTAGCATAACATGTTTCCAGGGTTCAAACCAGCGCCTACTCACAACACGCATCGCGTTGTTTGCTTTGTTATTGCTTGAATAAATCTGAAACCCTTTTAAATCAC
This sequence comes from Protonemura montana, assembly GCA_947568835.1. Lineage (NCBI taxonomy): Eukaryota > Metazoa > Arthropoda > Insecta > Plecoptera > Nemouridae > Protonemura > Protonemura montana. Next base: position 86,662 of record OX387604.1, on the reverse strand, counting down.
TGCATGCCTTGACTTGCAAAGCTCTTTACTAGCGTCAAGTACTCACTTCTGCCATAGAAAAAATACTTAGGTTAGGTTTAAAGGTATCTGGTTAAAAGGTATCTGGTATAAAGGTATCTGGTATAAAGGTATCTGGTATAAAGGTATCTGGTATAAAGGTATCTGGTATAAAGGTATCTGGTATAAAGGTATCTGGTATAAAGGTATCTGGTATAAAGATATCTGGTTGCGCAGTCGGTCAAATGCCTTGTCGGTCAGTTGCCTTGTCGGGTGGGTAGTAGGCGAACCCAGTGAACGTCAAGGAGGGAACGTGGGTTGATAGGAGGCTGGTCTTAGTAGACTTGCCATCCTACATTGAAATGGCGAAATTTTAGGTAAAACAGAACCGGCTTAGTCATTAATTGTGAAGAAATATCGTTTCAGAAAATTGGATTTTCGAACAATCATAAAATACTCCCAATACTTATGTGAAATGTGATTTAGCCTTAGAGAAAAGAATATGGGTTAGGAAGAGCCGTACAGTCTGTGTTAAAGTTTCTGCCAACTTTTTGGACCTTCTTTGGAACCACACCTTCTTTGGAACTGATATTAAACATCAGGATCTTACTTAGGAGGGTTCTTTACTTGTATGCTATAAAAGTGGAATTTAATCTTTGACTGCGGTATTTTCTTTCTGCAACTAATTGTTTAAAAAAAATCTTAATCTGAAACATTTTGGTAGGTTTCTGGATAACGTTTTATTTTTTAGTTTTATGCTATAAAATTGCGACTTATGAAATCTTTTATCAACAGAAATAATCCGATCCCTTCAGTTGCTGTCACAAATTATTGCGAATTAGTTTTTCTGAACGATGCCCCCACACCGATTAAGGTTTACAAGTGCTGGACACTGACATGAACGCACGAAAGACTCACATGGACTCACGTGTGTCGAACGTTTTTAAGTTTTTGGTTTGCCCGATCGGCTTTCGGAAGGGAAGAAGTGTCTTTGCCCGAGGCGTTGGCTCGCGTAGTTTCCTTGATGTCCATCCACACTCTTTCCTAATTTTCACTAAAATTAAGTGACGGAAAGCGAATTGTCGATGTGAAAGACAGGGACCGTCCGAGTGTAGCCGGGACTCGGGGGTGTCAGGCGGAGAAGGGAAGATGAGGTAGCAGCAAGACACAATGTTCGTGAAGACTTCATTTACTTATTACTCTTCTTTGATAAAATAATGCTGGCTGGACGTAACGCTTGGTGTGTGTGTTGCTGATCTGGCGGCCGGGATCCAAGAGAGTGAGCCTGGCTCTCGTACTCCAGATATATCCATCAAAACACTAGGGTTGCACTTTACTAGCTGGACGCTCTCTGACATTACTAGCACTATCTATAGTGGTACTCTAATACTCGGTGATGGTACTGTATCAACTGTAGTTGGTACACGAGAGCCAGTCAGGGTAAAAACATTCAACCTCGTGAGTCACTGCGTCCAGTATCCTTTCCATCAGTCGTGGTTCATGAAATGTTCGTTGCGTCACGTTAACGTAGGTTTGAAGTGCAAGTCTTGAAACGTCAGTCATCATGTCAGTCGGGGGGCATAATCCACCCAAGTCTTCTGTGTCTTTGTTAATGTACGTCTTGTAAAATAGCAACATTTCGTCGGAAAATTCCAGATCTTGATTTGGTTTAAATAAATTTATTTTCTCTCTCATGTCGATTTGGCATTGATCACATTTGCAATGTTTGATGCAAATCCTTGCGACATAGCCAGAAAAGTACCTAATTGCATTTGCCTCGAGAGACGCGGCAGTCAGATTCAATTCCTGGCAAGTAAAGAGAGCTGTAATTTTTGTCAAAAACTGACTGATGGGCCATGTAATCCTCCATAGTTAACTCGATCTCGTCTATCAACTCGTCAGTCTCTAGCCGAGATAGATTCTCGTCCATTGTCGGAATGTCAACGACAGAGTTCTTAACTATATCGTGGCCAGGAAGATCGATGATCTCAATTGGACACTCAGTATCAAGGAAATCCTCTCCGTTATCAGGAATGATAACAGTATCCTCTGAACTCGGCATGATGGTCAATAAGTTGACATCATTGTCTTGCCTACAATTTGTGTTCGATGACTTTGACACTCTACGGCATTGCAATGAAAGCGAATCAACTGCCGAGTCGTTGGATTGCGATCGAATCCACCACGAGCTCGAATCATCGAAAACAAACACTCAATAGGATCTTGGTTCAAGCGAGCAGTGAGGAGGAAATAATAACCCTCTGCTTTCAAATCATTCCACAATTCAAGGATAGCGCGGATGGTATTTCTTAGCTCTACGAAGCAAGGGGGATAAACCCTGTCCCGCGATGTCCGCTTACACACCACCCAAGTATCAATGAATTCCGGAGAATTTTCTAAAGTGTTCCGAGCAATCCGATTTTTCTTAGATATAGCACAATTATAATGGTTCGAAACCAACATAACCGAGCTGTTCAGTGCGTCAAAGAGATTATTGAGGAAGCCTATGAATTTAGCAGCGGACGATGCAGTTCTCGATTTTAACTCTCCGGTCCCAATCAACGTGTGTATTAACGCTGCCATTGACCCCGAGAGCTCTTGGACAGCCAGTTTCACAGACATTCTGTTAAATTTATTAGGTGCAATGTGTCGAGTGCTTAACTTAACATTGTCCCTAGCAAAGTTTGATCCCTGGTCTGTGACATAAACATCTCGCACATAGCGCCAAGACACTTGCTAGACAACACCGTCTAGCGCCACAAAGAAATCTTTGCTGATCAAATTGTTTCCGATGCTTTTGAACAAATGTGGCACGTCGTAAAGAGCATATATTTTACGACCATTTAGGTGCTTGAAAAATTGTTCGCCAGGCTCCAGATTCAACTTGTTCATTAGAGATTGGTTGTTCGGCCCCTGGTCACATGTGCAAGCACGAACGACCGCACCCGCTTCAAATAGGGCCGTGATATTTTGTTTCACTAATTTCAACATATCTTTCCCAGACACATTTGTGCCAGCCACATAAAATGACAAGGGCATCTTGTAACCAAGATTACGGCCACGAATCATAAACACAATAACATGTGATCCAGAGGTCGCCTTCCTACCTAATTCACCAAAATCTTCGAAACCTTCAATCAAGTCATATCGTGGGGAAATCTCTCTTCATCGACATTTTGTCGAAAACAAGAACGCACTCGCGCTCAACAGGGGACATTTGGGCCATCTTTTCGCGCAGCTTTTGACATCAGCGATGCGCATAGACCTGGCTGCAAGTCCAACTCACTGAGCCATCTCTCAATTGTAGACTTGCCCGGCTGATTGAAACCAAATCTCTCCCTCAAATCGGAATACAAGCCAGGGCCCTAGTAATGCATGTCGAGAGCGAGCTGTTTTTCAGCAGAAGTCCATTTCTGCGTTTTCTTATGCAGCAATTGCATTTTGAAAAACGTGTGCTCGTCAGGAGGCAAAAACGAAGCGGAAGCTATTGCTACATCGCCTGGATTTTGCTACGCTTTGCCGCTAATTTAGCAGCTCCTATCGTCGCTATGCAACTTTTCGACGCATTTGATCGATGCTTTAGTGTGTTCTACCAAACCCAAACCCATCCGCATTACATTGTCGGCAACTATCGTAATAGAAATTAAAAAAAAATATTTTTGTTAAACTACCCTTTCAATTGTGTCGATGTCGCAGGTGTATAATATTCTATTCAGTGAAGCTCATGTACCAAATACCAGTATTTGGCAACCTTTAATTAAATGTGTGGGCACTGCATGAAAGAGAGGATTAACACTTGTTTCCTGCCCTTTTCATTTTAAAGTGGTGTCCGTGAGAAAATAGGTAAAATGTTCGTACAATGCCTCAGAGAGACCGAAGAAAGGGCTTGCTAGCAATTTATTTTAAGCAAACATTCGGACCGTGGCTTTGCGAACGTTATTTGCCCGCCAAAAGTTACATAAAACAAGTGGTTATCATACAATATACCAACTTCTTTATGAGAGCGAAATAATACATTTTGATCAATGGCTTATATGGGCCTCTACGGGCCATTTTCAAAGGGATCGTTAAGTAACTAACGGTTATTTAAAATAAATAAAACATCTAATTGGTTGTAGCCAAGCAAATAACAAGTTCACCGATAGCTACATTTTTAACGAGGCATTGAATAAGCGGTCCTGAGAAGGATAGATGCAGCCAAACGGGGTCCATATCCAACCCATATGCTTAAAGGGGCATTTACCCTTCAAAATTATTTTTTACCATAGATTCGTAACTGTAGTATGAGATGAAATTGACCTATTAAAAAGAATTTTCTGAAAAAATGGATCTGCAATTCATTATCTAAGATTTGTGGCTTTTCGCGCGGCGCGATCTGCGAGCTGAGTACGATTCTCTTGTAGAGTCCTGTCTTTCCCTGCGGTCGCTCTGTTGGCCGGCAGCGTGTGCGCACACTTCCCCTCCAACCAGTCCGACTCGCATGCATTGCTAATGGTAGCGAGTTTAGCTGCGTTTTTTATAACGCGATGTAGGTTATTTAAAATCTATTTTACACTAGAAAAACCGTTTATGTAACTTTTTAAAAGATTCAAAGAGACAGAATATGTAGATCAAATGTCAAACATTTGAGAGTTTTACACTTTCGTGTATAATTTTAATAATTTAACATGCCGTGTTGTTTCGTATTTGGCTGTTCAAATAATGCCTTGAAGAATGAGGGAGCCTTTCCATCGTCTGGATTTCTAAAAGTTTTTCTTTGTCGGTTCCCGAATAAAGATAAAAATCCAGATCAATTACAAAACTTGACTGATTTGTTGGCGAGAAAAGGCATTCCAACGATCCACAGTCGCGTTTGTTCCTATCATTTTTTAAAGTCGGATTTCAACGCAGATGCTTTGTAACGAATGAGTGACCAAATCACTTGAATCGAGGGGTACACTGTCAAGTGATATTCTCACCCCACTCATGGCAAAAGGCATCGATCCCTCGGAAACATAGCGATTGCGACTGCTATGTTATTCCGCTGCTGTAAGTTTCCGTATTTTTCAACAGCTTGCTTACATTGTACAACTTGCGTTTTTCTCGGCGAAAACATACCACACCATCATCAATAGCTATGTCAATGGTATAATAGCAAAAGTGTGGCATGAACACATGTCTTCTATGTATGTCTTCTATATGTCTTCTACATACTCGGGAAATCAAGCTTACGGCATATTTTATGATTATTCGAAAGCTTTTGATATGGTTAACCACAATAAGCTCTTTGAAAAACTTAATCGATTAGGAATTCGTGGAATGGCTTATAATTGGATTAGATCCTTCCTGAGTAATAGGACGCAAATTGTCAAAATAAATAGTAAACTAGGCCCAATTAGATCAAGTGAAACTATAATAGAAAGAGGAATCCCCCAGGGCAGTACTGTAGCTCCATTATTATTCATAATTTACACTAATGATTTGTTCAACACCATAACTAATGGCGATATAACTACATTTGCTGACGACACTACACACCTTGTGTGCGACAATATAAATACAATTGCTTCTACTTGCTCAAATGCAGTTAAGCAAATGGAAGAATGGAGTTTTAAAAACGAACTACTGCTTAACAATAATAAATCGGTTTTGATTAATTTTAAAAGGAAGAAGACATATGATGATAACGAAACGAGCCCTTTAATATATCTTAATGGTAGAAGTATTCAGGTAAAGACTGAAACTAAATTTCTAGGACTGATTATTGATAATAAACTCGATTGGGAAGCACACATTAAACTAGTTGCAAAAAAAGTTGCTTCGGGTTGTTATTTAGTGAAAAGAATTTTAGCTGTGTCTGATTTCAATTCAGCGAAAGCTGTCTATTACGCATATGTGCACTCAAGACTGATGTACGGCATCACTTTATGGGGACATTCACACAAAATTAAAAAACTATTTTCACTACAAAAACGTGCAGTTAGAAACTTAGCCAAGGCAAGCTATGACCCAACCACTACAGGAATATATTATAAGGACCATTGTAAGCCGTTGTTTGTTAAATTCTCTATTTTACCTTTGCCATGTTTGTATATATTTAGTATGATCATGTATGTTATCAATAACAAACATCTGTACAAACCTACGATAAAAAATCATGATCATGATATAAGAGCAGGATGTAGAATTTTTAATATTGACAAGATCAACTGTGATCATGTACAGGGACCAATTATAACAGGCATCAAACTTTTTAACAAACTTCCTGTGATCTTGAAAGAAAAAAAAGGTCAAAAAGATTTTGTTTCTTTAGTAAAAGCTTTTTTAATGAAGGAATGTTTTTATTCTGTGAAGGAATTTTTAAACACGTGACTTAATCTTGTAATTGAAGATTAGTAATATTGTTGTTTTATTGTTTATTGTTTTGATGTATAGAAAAATTGACATGTCTAATATTGTAGAACAATCAATCTGGACCAATAATAAATAAATAAATAAAAAAAACACCGCCAAAGTAACATTGACAGCCTTTTGAAGGATGAGGCTCCAGTGTGGCTGGCCGGAGACGGACAATACGACTCCCCTGGCTACTGTGGCAGGCTGCGAGCGCGTGTTATGGAGACTTCGCGACGGGGACCACGTGCCCATCGAGCTGATGGCGACGGACCGACATCGCGGTATCGGCCTCCTAATGTGAACTACATTTCCCGAAGTGCATCACGAGTTCGACGTATAGCACCAAAAGCCTCCAAAAGAAAATACGTGCGCTAGAAAAAAAAACGCCTCAACTTGCAGAGTGGAAGCCAGCGATCAGTCACCATTTGTGGTTGTCGTCGATGACCTGTAAAAACAATGCCGACTTTCCTCGTTTACCGCTTTACATCATTGCTGAACCACGTGGTAAACATTCACTCTTGGACAGGCGGCACAATATACAATGAGTCGGCAGAGAGTGGTGGGTGACACCACTCTCTGCCGACGATGTCAGAGTAAAGAAGTGGTTTAACCTAAGATCAGAAGCTTTTGCTAAATTGAAGGGAATAGTCGAGGATAAAACCTTCTTGAAAGATATTCGTCACGCCAGCAACTAAGCAACTATTGCCATACTGGAGGACTCGAGGCATATCATAGCACTCGGCTAAAATGTTTACCCAAGCGGCTGCATTTTGGCTACGTAAGCATGCGTTTGCGGTCTATCATTGCTATTCTGGACCACAATAACAACGTAGGCAGGAAGGCAAAGTCGCAGAAAGCGCAATGTTCTAAAGTTTCTGCTAGGTGGGTGTTGAAAAATGTTTACAAACTAAAAACATCAACATGGAAACGAGGTATCTTATCAGAGGTATTAGCTTGCTTCTTGCCGCCGGGGTTGAGTGATTTGCCCAGTGTGACAAAGCCAGCTGATTAGCCCGCTAACATTGCTCCTGTACCCCGACCATCTCTTGAGGCCATTCGAAGAAATTACCAGACGCGATATCCCAACAAACAATCAGCTGATAGCGCGCAGGCCGGTCCTTCATCAGCAGAATAAAATAAGATCGCCTTGCTGACATTGATTGTTCCTAACAAGGCTAAGAACGTATTTAAAATATAATTGTTCGGTTGATCTCATCTTGTATGACTGCTTTCAGTTTAATCGCACTAAAATTTAAAACTAATGCAACTTAGCGACTTCGGACTCGCATATCTTCTCGGTTCAGTTCGGCGAAGTAGCCCACTGTTGTTTTCAGCTGATTCCATGAAACCAATATAGTTGCCAGCCGGATCGGAATAGCGCTTCCTTATCTTTTTTACAGCACAGGAGGGGACGACAATCCGGTTATTTTTGCCAATGGATTGCCACGAGTTAATCCAGCACACAAACTGTCGGTACGCTAAATGCCGCCAAAGATTGTTCGGAATAGGGTCTACTGCATACGACTTCTTTTTTTCTTTGTCTTTCGTGCTCAACAAAATATGATGTCGAAATATGTTCAACGATTCGGTTGACAAAATTATTGTAACGAATGTTCGGTGGTCAGTAATGCAAACATGGTCTTCTGACACTGTTTTTACGGCAGCTATTTCCATGCAGCACACGCTCTCGTTGCCCGTTGACATTACTTCGCATTGTCCGGATTTACACCAACTATTCTTGTCACTTCTGTCACAAGCATTTTCATGAGACTATCTGTGATCTAGCAATGCCAGTCCATTCTTCCTCAGTATATTCTGGCTCAAACAAAACTCCAATGTTTGCCATCGAATAAATGTACGAATAGGCAAGTGTCACTGTGGGAACTAAAACGATGTAAACAAAGCATAATGAGACGGAGTCGCCAAAAGTCTATCCGATTTCTACCGATTCTCCCTTTGCTGCCGCTACGGCTCGGCCGTGGCACGCTAAGAGCGGCACTGCACTAAAATATGCAGCATGCTAATTACACACCTGCGGTAATTCGCTTACCGTGGCTAAACGAATAGTTTTATCATAAAGCCAAATTAAATCAACACAGAGTACGGATGGAGGACTATGCTCAAATTATTTGAATTTTTTGTGATCAGAGGTTTGTCTAGGTGCTAGGGGTCGAAAAAGCACTACGGGTTATTTCTTATGGGAGTAATTTTTCTAAGCACTCAAGCCGAAAAACGCGGACTTTGACAATTTCTGCAAGGATGGCCGTGGACAAAGGAGTTTTTTTTAGTCCATGTGCCATTATTAAATCTTGCAAATCCATGGTAAAAAATAATTTTGAAGGGTAAATGCTCCTTTAAGTATTCGTCTAAAAGTATTTACGGAATTCATAAAAGAAAATCCTACGTGTTTCAACCCACATTTTGGCGATTTTTCGCCGGCACTCGCGACCTCGCTTAACGAATGTACCTACGTACAGTCAAACACACTGCACATTTCATTGTTAGTAAATAGTAGGTATAACTAGTATTAACCAGTCGTAATTTGTGCAAATTATTTATTAATATGTTTTCTGATCAACAAGCAACATCAATTGAAAAGTGCCAGTATGTTGGGGAGACCTATGAGAGAAAGAAGTTAGTACATCTCACATCGCATTTGCACTATATTTGACACCAGGAATTAGTAGTGAGAATCAGCTGTTCGAATTGTACCGTCCTTCGGAAGGGACGTTAGGCGGTTTTCTGCTGCAACTGACTCCAGCTCAACTTTTCGTTTCTATGGGCTCGGTTTGGTTATTATTGTCTTGATGGCTTATGCTTTAGCATGAAAATGTGCCGTTTGAGGACCCAAGTTTCTTCTACAAATGCTAACTCAACCACTCAAGATAACCAATCCCAAAAATTAAAAATTGAAAAAAAATCGTCACAGACTTGAGTTACTCTTTTACCTACAACGCTCTCGCTTGTTATCATATCTTGAACGTGTGTGTCATGCAATTGTAGAGATGATTGCAACGCTGGATCTTTTGTTCTACTCGAAAGACTGGCAGCGGTGTCTTGGCACTTATCGCGATAATAATCCCCTGCATCCTCATCACATAGTTCCGTCAATAGATTTTGCGTCTCTGGGTTTGGCAAGCCCGAGTCGAGTTTTCGTAGCGATTCACATTGTACTCATGCAGCAGATATATTCATAAATATGCGAATCGCGAATATATTTTTTTTAAATAATGTAATAATATAAATTATATTATAGGCTATACATCCAATCTGACGCACGCACGTATTTCTTTAAAAAATGCTTAGCGTTGCCAAATGCTAACCATCACATTTCGGGAACCCAGTAAGGTTTAGTCAGTGATGAATTCATAACATTTTTAGTGGGGGTACGCAATAAAATTAACTATATTTGTAGTTAGCTGGAAGCGGTCAGATCTTCTAGGCGATTGCGCCGAAAGGAGAGAAAATAGGGGGTAGCCTCACGCAACATTTGAATCCAACGTTTGTTCTGGAGTAAATTTACGAGTAGACGGTAAAATTAGGCTTTGAATTACTTGGTAAGAATATCATATTGAAATACGCCGCCCACTCATACCGCTGAAAGCTAGACACAGGAGTTAGTCTTTCAAATTGAATCTGAGATCACACACAATGTTTTAAAAAACGTTTGCAATATGACAGAAAGCAATCTTAAAAAAGCATATTTCACTAATTGCCTGGGAAGTTTGCACGAACAAAAGACTCCATTGGATTTCCCATTTTTTTTCGTCAGCTGCCTTGTATTCGAAGTAAAAGCTCCACCATACAGCATCAAAAGCCAACGAAATCAAATCACACTATGAACAAAATCAAATCAAAATAATCAAAACATCCACTCCCTATCTGTTAGAGCCTTTATTTCATCTTTGCAATGAATCTTTAGCACTTGGAACGTTCCCTGACATCTATAAAATGGCTAAGGTTCTACCACTCTATAAAAAAGGCACCAGTAAAGACCCAAGTAATTATCGCCCTATATCAATATTAAATTCTTTTTCCAAAATCTTAGAAAAAATTATGTATACCAGACTAGTGGACTTTCTGAACAAATTTAACACATTATCATCGGAACAACACGGATTTAGGAAAAAGAAATCTACTGAATCAGCTATATTTGATTTTATTGATCATGTATCCTCAGCACTGAGTGATAAAAAGCAGGCTATGGGCATACTATGCGATCTGAGCAAAGCTTTTGATTGTGTCGATCATAAATTATTGCTAAAGAAATTAGAACATTATGGAGTCAGAGGAATTGCCAATAAATGGTTCAATTCGTACCTATCAAATAGAAGGCAATCTGTTTTAATAAAAAACTTAGACTCGGAAAATAACTTAAAAACCTACTACTCAGAAGAGCAATTCATTAAACAGGGAATCCCACAAGGGAGTATTCTAGGCCCATTATTATTCCTAATTTATATAAATGATCTTCCAAGGAATATTAAAAATGCAAAAATTACAATGTTTGCCGATGATATTAGTGTATTTATATCAGACTCTTCTCTCCAAAATTTAGAACAAAAAGCTAATGAAGTGATGCAAGAAATTTTTGGATGGCTCCAGGCAAATCAACTAACATTAAATACAAACAAGACTAAAATAATTAATTTCAGGACAAGACACATTAACGACCTACAACCCACCCCAACAATTATAACCGGCACAGAAAAGTTAGAAATAGTTGAGAGTATAACCTTCCTAGGTATAGAATTAGACAATCAACTCAAATGGAAATGCCAAATAAATAAACTACAAAATAAATTATCTAAACAATGCTATGCAATAAGAATACTCAAAACCATAGTCTCTAAAAAAACTTTAAAAATAACTTACCATGGCCTATTCGAATCCCACATGAGCTATGGTATTATTTTCTGGGGAAACTGCTCAAATTATAAAAGAATATTTAAACTGCAAAAAAAAGTTATCCGTATAATGCAAAATTTAAAACCAAAAAAATCATGCCGTAAACATTTTAAATCATTAAGAATTATGACTTTGCCAAATTTATACCTCTACAAACTAATATTATTTATAAAAAATAACATTCAAACATTTCCGATACATAACCATAACCATAGTACTAGAAATAAAAATAACTTTAAATTAGAACAAGAAAAATTAACTAGAATTAAACAGCAAGTAAAACATATGGGCCTTCAATTATTCAATATTCTACCTAAACATATAAAGCAATTAGACATCATTCAATTTAAAGATAGATTAAAAAAATTCTTTATTAATAATGTTTTTTACACTATAGAAGAGTTTAAATCAGCAATGAAAAACCCAAAATTAGAAATATAAATTATAATTAAAAAATGTACAGTTCATTAATTTATCTTTAATATTTAATAGAAATGTACTACCTGAATTTGGTTAGGTTACTTATAGTTTTATTATTATTATTATTATTATTATTAATATTATTATTATGTGTGCTTTTATTATTTAATGAAGTTCATTATTATTACAATTCATTAATTTATCTTTAGTATTTAATAGAAATGTAGGTACCTGACCTTAGTTTGGTTAGGTTACTTATAGTTTTATTAGTTTTACACTTATTAATATTATTATGATCAGTGCTTTTATTATTTGTTTCCATTATAATTGACATGCATTATTATTATTATTATTTTTTCCTTTTCTATTTCCATAAGAAGTTATTATTCATTTTTTTTTTTTTTTTTAATATTTTTATATCTTATAATATAGTATAGTCTGTACATTCCTCTGTATTACAACAGAGTAGGAATTCCTAGACTTAAATAATAAATAAATAAATAAATTTATTAGGCTGGGATCTTCATAGAGGGGAAAAGTTATTGACATTTGAACTGCGCAAATTTGAGAAAAAATATTTGAAGAAATGGCTGTTGAGTAGAAATAAGTTGCGTATTGACAAATTAAAATCATTCCTGTGAACAAAACTATTCATCGTGCCTAATTGAATTATATATCATACTACCATTATTGTCCATGTTGTCAATGGAATAAATAAACGCTCTCGTCTCTTCTCTTCTCGTCTCGTCTTGTGTGGGAAAGAAAGTTATAGGATCACCCGTGCATATGTTCCTCCCACGAGTAGGTATTCGCTCCTTGTGATTGATTTGTTGTGTTTAACATAGCACTGTTTTGACATCTGGTCATGCGGCACTGGTCTAATGGCGTCGGTGATTGAGTGGATGATGATGAGGATGATGATGAATCTAACATAGCCTAGAAGGAAGGAGGGGAAACCCGGTGCCGGCACGTAGCCTACTCCTGTCGAAGAGCACAAAGTATTTAGTATTTAACCTAAGTATTTTTTCTATGGTAAAAGTGAGTACTTGACGCTAGTAAAGAGCTTTGCAAATCAAGGCATGCAGTGATTTGAAAGGGTTTCAGATTTATTCAAACAATAACAAAGCAAACAACGCGATGCGTGTTGCGAGTAGGCGCTGGTTTGAACCATGGAGACATGTAATGCTAGAATATTATCGCAGTGCATGTGTAGTCGCCCGGCGTGGGGCAGACGAGAGACTGGGCGTCTGTCAGCATCATGTGTTCATAAAACTTGTCTTTCGTTAGAAAACAACATAAAAATATTTTGAAAATAGGGTCACAATGTTTAGTAAGGTAAACGCATCAGTAGAATTCTGCGAAATTAAGTGTTATTTGATAACACAAACGGAGATACAACAAAATTAAATTATACAATTCAGGAATCAAGTATACATTTAATTTATTCTATCGATTGTGTCCTGATCTAAGATAATATTTTGACGCGTGTTTCGTACGATATTTAGCCAGAGTATTTTTATATGTAAAGCATTGTGAGAATAAGCAAGAAATATAGGCACTTGAGTAAATTATGGAAAAGGTAAATACAAATTTCAGACACAATTATTAAAGTAGCAAAGCGATTTTGGAGCACTTATAGCAATTGTAAAGTAATAACTGCTGGTTCACTTGTTGTGCCCGGTCTACACGGGAGTATTTGTCTCGGCAGTAGACTCGGCGCCAGTCTGCTGCCGAGTCTGTTGTAGAGTGCTGGCACAATATTGCGTGCGTAGCTGTTTACGCAATACAGCATCGGCACAAGTTCTCTTCGGAGATGTCAGTTACAACTAGGCACGTCCCGTCAGCTGGCGGGACAGTCTCTACTTTCTAGGTAATAGAGCTTGTGTCAGGATCAAAAACCGTCACGATTTTGAGGATGGATCCAAATACGATTGATCTTTGCCGCGATATACAGTGTATTTTAGACTTAGTGACAATAGTTAAGATAGTAGTAAAAGTTTCAGAAATAGTTAAGGCTAGAAAGAAAAAAAGAATCCGTTCTTGCTGGCGACGAGAGTGGGTAGCAAGGCGAGAAGTTGACAGTTTGGGAACCAGTCTGTAGAAAATATGATGGAAATGAAGAAATGTTGACTTTGGGCAAATATTTTTTATTTGTTGGTGTGAGGTTATTGTGTTCATTTGGTCACTTGATGTCGTGATTTCGGGACAGAATGATAGAGTGATTAAATATTTTATTACCTGTTGTGGTATTTCGGCAAAACTACGTTGCACAAACAGGGATTAGCTTCGTACAATTCTATTAATTGCTGGCACTCGACCCTCGTCCAAAACAATGTCATTTTCGGTGCCATCTTCTGAGTTTGGCGCAGTTTGGCGTCACTCAATGACAGACAATGACACGCTCGCGGGTACATTTCTGATTGGTTGGTTTCAACGTAGATCTTTGTTCAAACAGAACATGCGCTAATCTAAAATCTCTGCGGCAGATATCTACTACGTATCTTGTGCAGACTTGTAGTAGCACATGTTTGACAAAAGTTTCCGTCTACATGGGTTTAGTTTTCTCGTGTGGTAGACTGCGGAGGCAGAGAGCCAAGAAAAATACTTCCGTGTAGACCGGGCTTAATTCCTTCCGTTTGTCTTGTTTTGCCTGCTCCTTGTCTAAGAAGAAAATGCTCAGCCTCAGTCTCAGCCCATACTGTGTCAGCACATTATCGCCCACCTTGCATTGGCACTTAGTTCAAATTCGGGGTGACCAAACTATTTGATTTTGAAAATCATGGGCATTAGCAAAGCTTTGTGGTTAATGCCTTAAGCTAAGTGAAACACAATATGCTGTTCGCCATCCCTGATGGTGACATAACGTAGCCAGGATGAATGAACAAGTACTCCGTGGTCATATTTGGCTAAAGCAATCTCTTTCAACCTCCTTAAAAGACCACTGTGGTAATTTGTGACAACGCTTTTGAGACATTGTTTCGGCCAGCACGACTGGATTGTTGCCCCAAGCAAAGCGTTTATCGCATTTTTCTTGAACTGAAGAATTTCGCCTCAATCAGATGTTCGCCTTGAAATCATCGGGGTCGCACACAAACTCACAGCATTATTCTATGTCAATTTCTTTTGGGATTGTCTACAATGGATGTAATCGTTGTAAGGCAATGACGATCGTCAGCTGTGCCGCAGTTCATTCCAGTTATTGTTGTTTTCTCAACGAACTGTGAAATAGTTATTCACTAAAAATTCTGAGCTGCTAAAGCACTTGGATGACTGATTCAATAGCATTTTTAAATGGTAAACCAGTTCTCTATTGCAACCTGGGTGCAACGCAATGTCAAAAAGAAGGAATAGCCTACTGAAAATAGTTGCCTCTGGGTAGAAATCCCATTGGTGGTGCTGGGCCAAGTTGGAATGCAAGTTTGAACAGGTTTCCAGAGCCCAGAACCCAAAATGTTTACATGAATTTCAAGTGAATGATATTTTTCAGCGTCGAGACTTTAAATGAAAGAGAATATGAAAATCTGAGGTGTGCTGTGTGTTGTGTGTTTGTTTTACTCGCACGTTTAATTTTTATCATGTTCATCGTCGACCTTGGCAACAAGTTTGCAAAACAGGGTTTGCAGTCATGCAAGACTAGCGTCATTTTTTCAATTTTGCCCAGCAAATTTGTTGAAAACCATTTTGACGACTTGCTCATTCTTTACTCGAAAGATGTACCGTTAGTATGCGCGGAAGCGTTATGTATGACGTTTTTTAGCGCGAGCAATTTGAAACAGTTTTTGGGCTAGTACCGATTTTGTTTCATCTGCCATTGACCATGCTTTGACCAGTACTTTTTAGCTCGTGAGGCCAATGATTAAAGGACAAGCGGTTCTCTCGCTAAGAACTTGTGTGGCCATAGGGACCTTACTCTATTAAACATTATTCGATCGGGTCAATCGTTTAGTTTTGGTAATTCTTTTGCAACCCACATATCCAATTTCCTCTTAAAACCTGGTTTTTAGGGCATATGTTGCTGACAACACTTAAATCCAATTCGATGATTATCGCTGAGAGTGTTCTTCACAGAGCGTATTGACAGAGTATTTTTTTGGTACCCAAGTACCTGCTTTCAGTTGCTGTTTACCAATCTTAACATGACCACTTAAAGTTGCGATGCCTGCGTTTGCTTTTCAGAACCAGAGCCAGCAATGCAAGTCCCATTCCCTTTCTTCCTGTGCAAGACATAATCTCGCTCTTTGGGACTGCAAGAGATTTCCTCTGTTTTCATGTATACGTCTGTTAGAAGTCTTGGGCCGAAGAAACGATGTTAATTAGCCTTCTGCATTTGGTGCAGTACGATGGCATTGTAAATTATTTCTGAATGACTTGCACTAAGCCACTTGTCTTACTTCATATATCTATACAGGTATGTTCAGGTATGTTCAGGTATGTTCATTAGAAAGAATCCTATTCTTAAGTATCAGGTTAGAGATGATATAAATGCTATGTCGGATAATGATTTAGAATTATGTGCAGTTGAACTTCTATCACCACTAAAAATAATTATTGTCACTGTATACAGGCCTCCAGAAGTAAACAAAAGCAAACAGTTTTTATCTCAACTAGATAAAATTCTTGACAGCACAAGTAAAAAAGAGACCAAATGTATCCTAGTAGGAGACCTAAATTATAATATCAATGACCAACGGCTAAGGTGCGCCCTGGAAGAGACCGTGCGCTTGAATGACTTCAATATTTTGAACTTTGACTTCTCCAGAATAGCCCACAATAAGTTAAGTAGCACCTACACATGCATTGACAACGTCCTGACAAATGACCAAAATATCGTATTTAACGGAAATATTGACGTAGGATTGTCTGACCATATGGGTCAGTCGGTGTCAATACCCTATGTCTCTAGAAAAAAAAGTGACACTAACAAACCAGAGGTAATCCCAAACGCAAGGTCATTCAGCAAAAAACAGAGAGACGAATTTACAATGTCAATAAGTAAAGTAGATTGGAACGAGATTTACCAGGTAGATGATGCTAATGACATGTTTTATACATTCATGAAAATATTCATGGCTGAGTACAATCGCGAATTTCCAAAGAACATTCGATCTCGGATAAATCAAAACCGGTACAAAAAACACAAAGAATGGTATACTGAGGATTTAAGACAGAAAGCAATAATTGTCACCAATCTCCGACACAGATTTGGTGGAACTAGGTGTCAAGATGATAAGCAGAAATATGATACGGCTAGACTTAAATATAAAGCAGACTGCAGGACGGCCCATAAAAACTTTAATGAATTAAAAATACGACAATCTAAAAATGTATGCAAAGCAGCATGGAACGTCATATCAGACAATAAGAGGGGCGGCAAAAGAAGAACAATAGAAGATATCAAAATAAAATTTGAAGGGAAAATAGTCGAATCTCCTACAGAGGTGGCAAACTTATTCAATATATTTTTCAGTAATCAAGCGGGGGATCTGCTAAAAAATAGGGATATCACGAATAAAAAAATAATCAAAGAAAAATTCGATGAAAGACCAATAACTAGGCAAGCAAAAACAATATTCATTTTTCCACTCACATGTAATGAACTTTTTAAAATAACAGAAAAATCACTACACAAATCTTCAGCCGGATACGACGAAATCCCCAACAATATTCTAAAACAAATTATCACGTTCATAGCCAAGCCGCTAGTTCACATGATCAATGCATCTTTTGAACAAGGAATCTTCCCCGAAGCACTCAAAACCGCAATAATTAAACCCATTTTTAAAAAGGGCGATAAAGAAACCATGAATAACTACCGACCGATCTCGATATTGTCGGGATTCAGTAGGATATACGAGGTAGCCATGTATGACAGGCTAACAAGCTTCGCAACCAAACACGGGATTATAAACGATTCACAACACGGGTTCGTACAGGGCCGATCAACGGTAACAGCAATTGGTAGTTTTGTCACGGACATTATAAATGACATAGAAAATAAAAAAAACTCTATTGGAATTTTTTACGATTTTTCCAGGGCGTTTGATACCGTTAATCATTCAAAAAATTAAATCAAATGGGAATAGCAGGTAAAGCAAACAAATGGCTAGCATCTTTTCTAAAAGACAGAAGACAGATAGTTAAGATAGTAGGATTAGACTCATCCGGAATGTCAAAGGAAGCCATTGTGAATGTCGGTGTCCCTCAGGGAGCCACACTTTCTCCTCTTCTAAATATCCTCTTCACGAACGACATTCCTCAATATGTAAAAAAGGATACGCTTACGCTTTACGCCGATGATACTACGCACCTAATTGGCGATAAGAGGGAAACCATAGCAACTCTTGCCAAAAAGGAGGTGGAAAAATTAGAAAGATGGTGCTGGGATAACGAACTTCTGATAAATAAAGATAAGACAGTATTAATGCAATTTAGGTCAAAAAATGCAGTAATTGATTATACCCCTCTAATAATTTTGGAAGGTGGCAGCATTAAAAGTCAAACGTCAACAAACTTTTTAGGTGTAACAATAGATAACAGTATAGACTGGGAAAGTCACGTCACTAAAACATGTCTCAAAGTAGCTTCCAGTTGCTACCTTTTGAAAAAAATATTGCAAATATGTAACATAGAAACAGCTAAACTTGTGTACTTTGCTTACATACTAGCTAGGCTGAGCTATGCAATTGTACTTTGGGGCAATTCGAAATATGCAAAAAGATTATTTATTCTCCAAAAACGAGCCGTGCGAACATTAGGGAAAGCCAGCAGAGATCCTTGTTCTGATGTTTATTTTAAAGACACATGTGCAACCCTCTTTAAAAAATTTTCAATTTTAACGTTGCCGAGTTTATATATATATTCAGCAATTTTATACGTAAGAGGTTTTAACCATCGAACGACTGTAAACTTAGAAGTACACGAGCATTTTACAAGAAAGCGAAATGAAATTCATCTTAAGAAGCATAATTTTAAAAAATCTGACAAATGTCCTCTGTATGCTGGTGCACTTTTATACAATAAACTCCCAGATGACATCAAAAACCAAAAAGATACACATTTTAAAAAATCATTAAAAAATTACCTTTTAGCTGAATGTTTTTACAGCATTAATGCTTTTATACACAAGAATTATAAATATAAATGTGACACTAGCTAACCTGGCATCTTCTCTGATTTTTTATGTTCTAGGATATTATTTTAGTTTTTAATTTTAGTTTAAAACTGTAAATTTGTAAATTATTCTATTGCTATACATTGGACTGTCACATATCATGTATTTGATCTTAACGACAATAAAAACAAACAAACAAACAAACAAACACATATAATTTCACAATTACATCAAACATGTTGAATAATGTTGAACATGAAAAAATTGATTGTAAAAGATCTCGTAAAGGGGTACGTCGATGCTCATTTTTGCAACAACATGTTCATTACACCCACCCTCTCCACTTCAGCCCCACTTTAGTGCTGCCTCTACCGTACGAATTAAATTTGGCAAACCCACATTATGTTGTTCTTTTCTCGGCCATTTAATTCTAAATATTTCCCGCTAGCAAATAGCTCATGGTCCATCATATATTCTCAAGACATGGCCTGCCGGCGCTCTACCATCTGTACTATATTTGTATGGTGCCATTCTTCGAAATTTCACAGCAGATTTCAATGCGTTATGCTTCGGTACCCTGTTGCTTCAAAATGACGCCGACTTATCACGATAATCTGTCCCTCATTAATTGATTTCATTAAAACCACAGCATATATTTTTTTTCATTATTTTTTCATATATTTTTAAGTGTTTCCACTCAATAAAACAATCGACATCCGGGCAACGCTGAAGCACTGACAATGTTCTCAGAGGCTTGGCCTATAAAAACAAGTGCCACGGCCGAAGGCCATCTTCACCACACAATACGATCCCCTATATTTCAAATAGCGAAGAAATTCTAGGTATTTAAATTCAAACATGCTAGGTAGGGCAGACCAGGAACCGTGGCTAGCACGGCGGGTAGGAACCTTTTTAGAATATTTCACCATTCTGACACGCTTTTCTGACGCAGGTACGCCGCGACCGACGCCAGATAGCCCTATTAATAACCTGTACGACCATTGCTCTCTCATGTGGACATTCTAACGGAAATGCTCCTCCCAGAGCTAGAAATTCCTGCATCTACTTCAATTCCTACTCCCACGTAGACTAAATTGATAGCCCTATCGCAGATTTAGCAAACTCACTTCTAGTGGGGATGCAACCTGCTCTTCTCTATCTGCATGTCACGGCAGAGTTTTTGATCGTCACAATCTTACTTTCGTGCCGGTCTTTTTACTGCCTTTCTCTCTTCTCGATTCCATCTTGGAATGTCAAACCAACTAACAACCAAGCATGACAGCATTATACCAGCCGAAAAGCTGAACAATGCATTCTACCTCTCCGACATTGTTGATCCTTGCATGAATCCTTGCATGTCCGCACATTAGAGGTTCCTGTTGCTTGCAACGGGCTGCACAATCTTTGATAGTGCGAGGCAGAGGCGATGTAGTGTGAAGCGATCGCCATGCAGCCGTGGCGGGATGGGGGCCACGGCTAAAAACAAAAAAAAAAAAAAAAAAAAAACTGCGTGAGCTCAGTCTACTTGCGGCGTTCAAGAAGACAGGGTCGGTTTCGCCATTTTGGTTCAGGGTAGTAACAGTCTCGGCAACCTATTTTTGTTCTTAATTTACGTTTGCTTCAGGTACACTGTTTGTTTAGAGTCTTTTTCAACAAAATGTCTTCAACACAGACTTAACAATATTATGTGTCTTTATGTTTATCTTAATATTGTATAATCGCAAATGCTTAAAGCGCTTTAGATTCACAAATATTTTTACTAGTACTTTGACGCACTGGTCAGCATTTGTGTTTATGCCGCGAGCTAAAGGCCCGGCTGTGGTCGGAGACATCCGAGAGACTGTGGGAATGAAATAGCTGGCTGCAAGCTGTATGACCATGCATGGCAACACATGGCAGCCACAATTGCATGGCAACACATGGCGTCTTGTCACCCTCCTCCCGCCACTGGTCTGAACCTGCGCACAATAATGGGTTGTTCGCTAATTTTTCGGAAACAGTTCACTATAACTTCCGCTCCGATAAATGAGCTCCAATCCAACATTAAAACTGTCGACCGAGGTCTTGACTTTGGCCATTTTAGCGATGTCTCACTGAAGTTACAAAATCGGCACGCCTATGAACGTTCCCCCGATATGCCCGACATGATTATCGAATTCGGAAGACTTCCGAAAAAAGTTTTACAACTGGGTAATTTCCTCCTGGCACAACTATGTACGTTCCAGACGACCATCTTTGCTGTCCAACCCATTCTCTGTTTCTGATGTCTCCGATGGGCAATGCTCGTTTAAAAGACAAAACGGTACAACAGTCTCAAATTAAGCGTCACTTATTCTGGTTTTTACTGATTCCGGATTTTTAATAACCATACATAAAATGTCAGAGTAAAACATTTTTCATTTCGTTGCTGATTCAAACTAATTGGAAGGCAATCCTGCACCATTTGCGATGGATTGTATTTTTGTGGATAACATAAATGATCGTCTTCGCGTAACGCCAAGTTGGTTGGAACTGGCTGCAACATTTTTGTTTTGGATCGGTGAATCAGCTACTTTTGTCTTTCTTCTTTCGGAAAAATAGTAACGGCTGCTATAACGTGATTTTAATGTTAACACTATGGGTTATGTATTTAAATTTTGAAAGACTTGGCAAATCCCCGTAGCGTGATAAAATTTCACCACGCCGAGTCGCTGACTAATTTAGAACAAGGTTTAGAACAAGAAACAGAATTTATATACACGCAGCTGTTTTTGATTATTCTTTATCAATAATTTAGTGCTGGGCTTGCAAGTCTTTCTGATTTTTGTGGCCACGGGATTTTCTGTCCAGAAATTACTAGGAGTGGCTTCTTGAATCGAGAGTTCAGAGACTTCGGGTAACTCGTCCGGCTATATCTTCGTGACATAGGCAGCCAACAAGAGTATTTTAACATTCGGACTATGTGAGACAAATTTTCATCATCATATTCATCAAATCAAGTGTTCGTGGTAACTGCACTGTTTTGGTTAGGAAGGTTAGCAATGGCATTAGCATCGTTTAGGAACGTAGATGTATCGCGTAGGTTCGGTCACGAACAAGCAGTGCCGGTGGACGTCTGCTGACTAGGTGTCGGTACGTATTGGTTGAGCGCTGGGCGCGGGAGTCACAATACCGCTTTCTCGAAGGAAACCGTTTATCGTTTTCTTCCTGGGTACAAATCGTCACACTCGTTAACAGAATACGTTTGAAAAGAGTAGCAGCTTACAAACATCCAACACTCCAAATATTTACGGATAGAAAATTATTGGTACGAAAAGGTTGAAGGTTCACTGACCACGATCAGAACGAAAAACTTGTACTTCTGGGGTGCGTGAAGGACCCAGTATTCCATTCTCTTTGAAGGATCAGAATATGTCTGCAATTGTTAGCGGCGTCGCTTTTGTTTCCGTTTTATGTCGTCGGTTTCTTTCCTATCCATTATCTTCCATCCATGCTTGGCCAAGAGAAAGATTAGAAGAGTTTTGTGCTGACTCTTTTATCTTTGTCTCCACCTGTGTTCAAGCAGCAAACAAGGTTGCTTCCAGAAAATGATCCAAAAATCCAAAAATCTGATCAGTGATCCAAAAAATTTTCTTTTCTTAAAACGTATATATGAGGCTTCATGAGATTGCTTCTGCGTGGTCTTAGGTGTGGTTCAGCGTCCTGCTGGCGCACGGCCATTGCCGTTGTTGCTCCTTTTCCACTTACGACTGATAAACGACGTTTTTGTTTGGGGCTAGCCAGATAACAGTCAATTACGCGCGTGGAAATAAATATCATTGCGCCAAGTCACTGACAACTGTCCATCGCTTACGTCTGGATTAAAAATAATAACTACAAATGCCTGGTGTTAAACTTCCATTAATGATGGATCTGACAGATAAGCAGATTTGCAAACAAATTAGCCATGGAGTTCATAAGTCGTTATTTGTAAAGCAATCTTGGCACCGATAGAAAAATAACTGCTAATAAATGCCATAGACATTACTAGAGTACCGATACCCGGCCAGCGATTGCTGCTTTTCTTTGTTGGGCTTTTGTAATTGGCAGTAAAATACTTTCTACCTTAAAGTTTCTCGTGTACAATGAAAGCCATGTTCCGAATCGCTCTGCTTTCAACTCGCTCAATACGATGTCATCGGAAGTAAATGTTTTCGGTGTGGTCTAGGAAATGGCTTCTAATTTAGAAAATGATCCAATTCTTTGATTTCCCGTCAACGTTTTCTCCCGTGCCTCTTGACTACTAGACGCCGAACCAACAATGGTGTTCCTTACGTTGTGAAAATTTACTTCATGTTGATTTGGACGACAGTCTGCAGACGACACAAACGCCCCATGGAAAGTATGGCCGAGTTTTACAAAGTTATCATTGTGGATTAACATGTCTTCATTAAAGTCCAATACCATTTTAAAATATTTCATAAAATCTCTCCCAAGAATACCGTCACATAGCAACTTCATTGCTTCGTTGCACACTGCGAAACCCGAATACAAGTACTCGTATTTCCCTAATACGACGTTCAAGGAGGCTGTGCCCAAGATTGACAGCATTTACCCTGTCACCGAGGTAATTGTGCAAGTTTCCGGCCTATACTTAATGTCACCCTCTAGAACTGATTGGCTTATAAGAGATACTTCACTCCCGGAATCTACGAGAAATGTGACTGGTGTCCGATATTTATCTGTCACAATTTCGCCTCGAACCCGCGTGGTGGAGACGCTTTGCACTCGCCAATTGCTAAAAACACGTGCCGAAGCCACATCGGGTGACCGAATATGGAGCACGTTTAAAAATCCTGTGGTGTATCACCACCTTGCGCCTGATCACTCTGCGGGGAACTCTTTGGCTGGTATCGCCCGTCCCCATGGTACCTTATACCATGGGCCGCGACCATCCCAGACCTTGATACCAGACGAGCTGCCGCCGGGTGGTTTTTGCCACAACAAAAGCATCATTTTACTGCTGTTGGCAACATTCAGATTCTATCTGCAAGATTTGAAATATCAAGACTGGCGACATATACCTGACGGTGCTTGAATTATTGTTGGCATTGAGCAAACCGAAATGCAATTACTCAAAATGTCGGAAGCTCGATTCGAAGAATTATTAAATAACTTGGCTAGCCAGCATAGGTATATTTTTTTCCACTAACCAGGCTGTCGGTCGTCATTTTTACTTCCAAATTGAATTACCGCCATCAAGCGCAATCTTGTCTTGTTCACATGTCAGCAGTAGTCAACGTCTGCCAGCACAGCCTTATAGCGTTCTTCACGGCGATGTTTCTAGGAGGTCTGGCTAGCACGGCCCGTTGGCTGCATTCACGGACATGTTTCTAGGAAGTCTGGCTAGCACGGCCCGTAGGCTGCATCCACGGACATGTTTCTAGGAGGTCTGGCTAGCACGGCCCGTTGGCTGCATCCACGGACATGTTTCTAGGAGGTCTGGCTAGCACGGCCCGTTGGCTGCATTCACGGACATGTTTCTAGGAGGTTTGGCTAGCACGGTCTGTTGTCTGCATTCACGGACATGTTTCTAGGAGGTCTGGCCAGCACGGTCCGTTGGCTGCATTCACGGACATGTTTCTAGGAGGTCTGGCTAGCACGGTCTGTTGGCTGCATTCACGGACATGTTTCTAGGAGGTCTGGCTAGCACGGTCCGTTGGCTGCATTCACGGACATGTTTCTAGGAGGTCTGGCTAGCACGGCCCGTAGGCTGCATCCACGGACATGTTTCTAGGAGGTCTGGCTAGCACGGTCCGTTGGCTGCATTCACGGACATGCTTCTAGGAGGTCTAGCTAGCACGGTCCGTTGGCTGCATTCACGGATGTTTCTAGGAGGTCTGGCTAGCACGGTCTGTTGGCTGCATTCACGGACATGTTTCTAGGAGGTCTGGCCAGCACGGTCCGTTGGCTGCATTCACGGACATGTTTCTAGGAGGTCTGGCTAGCACGGTCTGTTGGCTGCATTCACGGACATGTTTTTAGGAGGTCTGGCTAGCACGGTCCGTTGGCTGCATTCACGGACATGTTTTTAGGAGGTCTGGCTAGCACGGTCTGTTGGCTGCATTCACGGACATGTTTTTAGGAGGTCTGGCTAGCACGGTCCGTTGGCTGCATTCACGGACATGTTTCTAGGAGGTCTGGCTAGCACGGTCTGTTGGCTGCATTCACGGACATGTTTCTAGGAGGTCTGGCCAGCACTGTCCGTTGGCTGCATTCACGGACATGTTTCTAGGAGGTCTGGCTAGCACGGTCTGTTGGCTGCATTCACGGACACTATTCTAGGAGGTCTGGCCAGCACGGTCTGTTGGCTGCATTCACGGACATGTTTCTAGGAGGTCTGGCCAGCACGGTCCGTTGGCTGCATTCACGGACATGTTTCTAGGAGGTCTAGCTAGCACGGTCCGTTGGCTGCATTCACGGACACTATTCTAGTAGGCCTGACCAGCACGGTCTGTTGGCTGCATTCACGGACACTATTATAGGAGGTCTGGCCAGCACGGTCCGTTGGCTGCATTCACGGACATGTTTCTAGGAGGTCTGGCTAGCACGGTCTGTTGGCTGCATTCACGGACACTATTCTAGGAGGTCTGGCCAGCGCGGTCTGTTGGCTGCATTCACGGACACTATTCTAGGAGGTCTGGCTAGCACGGTCTGTTGGCTGCATTCACGGACACTATTCTAGGAGGCCTGGCCAGCACGGTCTGTTGGCTGCATTCACGGACACTATTCTAGGAGGTCTGGCTAGCACGGTCCGTTGGCTGCATTCACGGACACTATTCTAGGAGGTCTGGCTAGCACGATCCGTTGGCTGCATTCACGGACATGTTTCTAGGAGGTCTGGCCAGCACGGTCTGTTGGCTGCATTCACGGACACTATTCTAGCAGGCCTGACCAGCACGGTCCGTTGGCTGCATTCACGGACACTATTCTAGGAGGTCTGGCTAGCACGGTCTGTTGTCTGCATTCACGGACATGTTTCTAGGAGGTCTGGCCAGCACGGTCCGTTGGCTGCATTCACGGACATGTTTCTAGGAGGTCTAGCTAGCACGGTCCGTTGGCTGCATTCACGGACACTATTCTAGGAGGTCTGGCCAGCACGGTCCGTTGGCTGCATTCACGGACACTATTCTAGGAGGTCTAGCTAGCACGACCCGTTGGGGTCGTTTAACATTAACAGACTGTTAATTTTCTTCTTGTATTCTTGACTTTAAGTCATAGTCCTCGTCGCATTATGTTCCTACTTTTTCTATATTAATATTGCATTTACCAGCACCTATGGCTGCTAAAAAACACGTTTTTTTTTCGGAGATCACACGATTTTTTTTCGAAAACGATCTTTTATATGAACTTGATCTTTTATTGAGACGAATTTGAATTTTATCTTAAATAAAAACGATCGCGATCTTCGATCGCGATTGTTTTTTGACGACGATCTTGATCTTTGTAAAAGATCGATTTCAAAACGATCTTCCCCAACTATGTATTGGCGTACAAGTTTCATAAAATATGGCGCTATTCGTCACGGTGTTATTTAGATACATCCAGAATTGAACGGCCCTCGGTCCAGATGTACCTACTTGGCCGCTCTTGGATTGCGGGTTGCCTGCTGAGTGTGCTAGCAAGCCCCAGTTACACAATATCAGTTAGGCGATATGATGCCAATTTATAAAGACAATGAATTTATACGTATATAATAATTTATATATTTATATATTTCATTCTTCAAAGAATGAAAATACTAAAGCTATTTATAAGAAATGCAGAAAGCTTACTTGAAAATACTGCTGTTTTGAGTTCTAAAACGACTGGCGTAGCTGATCGCTGACAACTACATTCCCACACCACCAAAGAGGTAGTAGTTTCGGCGCGCTTTTTTTTATCACACGCATCCCATCGTAGGTCAACTCCAGTTCATTGTCCAGCTTATTCCGACAGCTTCTTATGGTCTCTTTCTCTTTTGTTCCCCTTCGGACGCGAGGGACAACGTCCTCTTAGTAGCCTTGCTGGTCTTTGCTGTGGCAGCTCTTTCCGCTTGGGCAGCAAGGATGAACGCGGAGTCTCTGACCCGCAAGTTCCTTACTTCCCGCGGATCGGCGAGTTCAGGGAGAACACACTCCAAGTAGAATTGCCTCAGATTCGGCACCATCTTCTCCTCCCAGAACTTTTGATTTCGACGCAGCGGGATGACATGTCGATCGTGGTCTGTGTAAACCACGAGGTCGCAATGCTCCCGCTTTGTGATATTAAGCTGGCCCTGAATTTGGAAGAAATAGTGGTGTGTTTCCTTCAGGACCAGGTTGTCTTCATCGTCCACCTTGACACGAAGGTTGCGGTTCTTAGCAGCCTCCTTGATGGTCAGGACTGGGCGGCCTTCGATACAGAGATCGTTGATGGATGGAATGGTCTTTACTTCGATCAATGTATCGTCGCCGTCCAGCCCGTCAGGACTGGCGCCCAGGTAGGGGTGCTCCTCGTCCACGAAGAGCCCGCACGGAAACACCTTCACACCAAAGGCCTCCTCGTAAAAGGAAATGGCCTTTGGCTCGTGGATGTTTCCGTATGCCACGTGCGCACTCCTCACTGGTTTTGGATTAGTGATGGAAATAACATTATTGTGGCAAGGTGTGTATGGATGTCGGTGACAGATTACACCGAACATTGACGCCGTGAGAAGGTCTCGTCGGGCATCCCTCCACGCAGGGTTTCCCGCCTGTCCGACGGTGCCGCGCTCCAGCTGGTGACGTTTCTCGTCTGAGCAGGCCACCGCAGCGAGCCGATCGAGAATCTCGCTCTTCGCCCTCTCCATGGCGTCGTCGCTGATGTCGGGCTCGGCGGCAGATGGTCCATAGTCAGCGTCGGGGCCAGCCGAAGACGACGCTGCCATCTTCCTTGGCACGTACCTCAAGCTGCGACGGGCTTTCTGGCGTCTGTGATGTGCAGCGAGATTTCGCGCCCTGGCTGCGAACACCTTTTTACTCACATCGCCAGGACTGTGGCCGAGGAGTTTCTTGACAGGGGAGGCGAAGTAGCCCGGGCCCTTTATGTGGCGGATGCCGGCCAGGGTGCATCGCCGCTCGTAGCCACCGCGCCGCGAGTGATCCACGCGTTTCCCTCCAGTGGCGCACGCCACGAGGCCCATGAAGCGCTCGGCTTGGTTCGTCGTCACGTTTTGGGTCAGGCGGTCAGCCTTCGTGACTAGTGGTTCTAGGGCTTTTAGCAGCGATGTGGCACTTGGAGTGGTCCCCAAAGACGTGGTGAGGACCATTCCTGAGGTCCTTTCGCAGCTGCTCCACGTTCTCCGGTTCAGACCCGGCGCTGGTGATAGCGCCTCTCGCAGCCT
This sequence comes from Protonemura montana, assembly GCA_947568835.1. Taxonomy (NCBI): domain Eukaryota; kingdom Metazoa; phylum Arthropoda; class Insecta; order Plecoptera; family Nemouridae; genus Protonemura; species Protonemura montana. The sequence continues at coordinate 58,490 of OX387604.1, read as the reverse complement.
TAGTGAGGCGAGAAATTTCTCGAGTGAAAACCTTGCGCGCAGATATAGGGATAGTGGTGTCCGCCTTGATTTTGTACAGTTTGCTGGTGTAGCACCGAACCATATGGTTGGCGCACTCCAATTTCACTACTTTACGGCCGTAGGGCACCGATCTCTGGATTCGAGCGTAAACGCTCGAATCGCCGTCACCAATCAAAAATTTATAACGCACCCCGTGCATAGACTCACTGGTCTTGAAGCCCTCGACCACTATAGTCTGCTCCATGCCAGTGGACGTCCCGGAATAATTCCTGTAGCATTTGTGTGCTTTTGGTTTAGACTTTACTTTGGCTGCTCGTGCACACGGGTAACAGTACTTGTTACATACTCCCATATATAACAAGCCATTTGTTTCTGCGCCTATTATACAAGCCTGAGGACAAATCAAATAATTATTTATCTGTTTTTCGTGAGTTTCCATCATTTGGGCGAGTGATTCTGAAAAGGGATTTGTGCATATACAATAGGAAAGTAAAGTGACAGTTTCCTCACTCAAATTTGGAGCAAATTAACATGTTTTCTCCTAGTATATTGACACAGAGAGCCTTTTGGATCAAACCTATTTTCCTACAACGAATTTTGTCGTGCCTCTCGTTTATCTTTTACCGATTTCAAAGAAAATGCCGTATTCGACAGAACTAGGTACCTCGATGAATCTAGACAGGTGAAGTCATAGAGCTGCTAAACAATGGATCTTAAAAATGCAAGGACAAAGCTGAAATGATACCAACTCTTCACACACCCCGCGAGCAATATAAATTATTTAAATTCCAACCCGTAGGAAATATGTATACAATTCCTAAATGATTATGACAACTGCGATTACACGAGTGATTTTAAAGCTTCGATTGCACAATATTCTGGAGGAATGACCATCACCATGTCACATAACCAATCACTTACCACTCCGGAGGAAGCGTTGTACGCGTGTCCGTAGGAACGTTTGGCCCACCCGCCATCCACGATTACCGTGATATAAGGGACGCCGTCCTCCACGTGCCCTTTCTCAATAGCAATCGCCTTTTCCTGGGCGCCGTTTGCCAGCATGTCTTTTTGGAGCTGTTGCTTCCAAGTCTGTATGGGGAGTGAACATAAAAATAGTTTATAAAACTTAACTATAATAGTTAATTGTTAAAAAAAGTTTTTCAAGGAAATCAGGAAAGTGAATGCAATTTTGAAAAAGTTAAATCACTTACCTCTTCGACATTTTGCTCGTGCTTATCCCACAATTTTTTGGTCATTACTGGCACCTCAAGCACCGCCAACATCTCTTGGGTTTGATGGTGACCGATCCCAATTGAAACGGCACCCCACACCAACGAGTTATTGATGTCATCCGAATTCGTGTCCGTGGTTACGGGTTTTTTCTGACCGCAAGAAAAACACTCGTAATTGAGCGCGGACATCATACCATCGCGGCGTTCACCAACAAGCTGGAAGCCACCTGCCGTACACTTCAGCCCGTGGCCTGCCAACGACTTCATTTGCCTCAGCAAATGGGACAGGTTGACCAATCGCCGGCCGGAGACTATTTCCCGTGCAGGCTGGGTCTCCCATTCCAACTCTGGCAGTTCCTCGTCGGGGAAGTGCTCTGCCAAGTCGCACGATGGCGAGTCGCTTTCCGTGGGTTGTGGATTACCACTACATTGGAAAAAAGTGGACCGGTTCTCAAAATATCACCAAAGTTAAGCAACACTGCGCTGGGTCAGGTATTGGATGGGTGGCCATCATACACATAACCAGTTCTGTTCGGGAGAGAGGTTGGAGGGATGAAAGTTAAGCAACACTGCGCTGGGTCAGGTATTGGATGGGTGACCATCATACACATGACCAGTTCTGTTCGGGAGAGAGGTTGGAGGGATGAAAGTTAGTACAGCAACTTCACTCGCCTTGCTTATCAACCTCTCGACAGTATGGATTTGTGGAGGAATCCTGTTGTTCGCGTTGTACCATCCTTCGGAAGGGACGTTAAGCCGGTGGTCGCTAAGCGCTTAGTTTAACACCACAAATCAATCACTCAAGAAGAAGAGCAAAATTTCAATTTTGGGATACTTATAGAATACAGTTATGTAACATGTTTTTAAATCAATTAAATACAATTATGTGTAACAAATCTCGGAAACCAGTCGAAGAAAGAAAATTCACTATACTCACATCGTTGGGTCAGGAGAAGTGGCAAATTCATGGATACCAGATAATTGACTGCTGGTACTTGACAGCGACGTCGCGGCGTACCTGAATTATAAGAAATGTTTAGAGATTTGTCACTTCTGACGATTTGACTTTTGTACCCGTAACTTTGCTCCTAGCTTGAGGTTGGCCGAAAGTCCAGATGGGTATAAGAATGCTGCGATCACACCACCCCTTTGAAAAGTTGACTGTTGGTACTACATCGCGGGTTCTGCTGACTAAGTGCCGGCCTGCAGATCTTCATAAATAGGTGTCAATCAAGAGGGGGTCACGTCAGTGTGAAATGTTTGGTGAATTGGCCTGTAGCCATTGACTTCAAGAGAGCGTACCTTTTACCTGCATACCTAGTCTCCAACACCAAGCAGTTAGATATGAATAATGATTAAAAAAAGCTTTTTTATTTCTAATCAATTATTATTTTGTAAACAGTGTAGAAACAGCGCGACTTTTTAAAACTTTGTTAATATATTACTATTCCTGCACACATCTTTTCTGTCCATATCAAATCAAGGATTACTGAATTTAGCTACCAGGTGTATCGGATATCGTGACGCAGTTTCCCTTCATGACTCCAATAGACTAAGTATTCATAACATGAATTGGTCCCCCTTCATAATCAAGGATAGCACCTATTACAAAATAAAAATTTGATTCTCACCCTATTCGCAAGGTACAAGAATTTCTGAAGCATAAAGTACAGTTCATTTATTTTCGCATAAGTGCGCATTCGTGCATTGCCTCTTGTCTTTGATACATGATAAAAATTACATACCTTGGCAATGTGATGCTGTCCGGAGAATCAGTTCCAACATCAAAGATCGGGCCGGGTGACAAGCGAGGAGTTCCACTTCCAATACTCCTGAAATTTGTTGTTTAAATTTGAAATTGCTCTTTTGTGATCAATTAATTTTAGTGCACTAACATCGGAAGCAATTAAGTGCTTATTTTTTCATAGCTATTGTCCACTGTTCATTTTCAATAGCACTTAGTGTGTATACTAAGTATACAATAGAATACTTAGTATGTACTTACAGAGGCAATGATGAACCCTCCCTTGGATCTGAGTTTGACTCTCGGTCCCTCGAAGAACTTGCTTCGCGTTCTCTTGCGAGTTTTACTTTTAGGGCCTTCTCTCTTGAAATTCGAGTGCGAGTTCTGGCGCGTTTCGTACGCTTCCGCGGTCTGCTTAGCCTTGCACGAGGTCGCTTAGGAAACATTTATCACTTTTTTCACTTTGCACTGGACACAAATTGCAACTACCTGCAGCTGCAAACTTACTCGAACACTTTCGCAACTCACGAGAAACCGACAACAGTAGGTACAACCAAAGATACAGTGTTCAATGAACGAATAGTTGGCACATACTGAACACATACACGTTTAACTGCTCCCGCTCCTTCGCAAAATAATGGCAAAATAATAATGAGGAATTGAAGTCTGGTATGCATATCATACTTGTTACACATTCTGAAATCGCGTGCTATGTTTATAAATCTCAGCTCATTCATAGGGAATTTAAAAAATTCCAGTCGAGGATTACAGCGATAAGACCACTAGCAGACTCTCTTGCCTCATGAAAGCGTGCAAGGTCGCGCTCGAAGTAGCTGGCATCGGATGCTAGCGGGCACTAGCATCAGCCTGTATGTATGCAATATGCAATGTTTCCAGGTTCGACGAGCCCAAAAAGTAGTGCCTCGCAAGCACTTACCTTGTACAACACAGAACCTACATCGTTTGACCGATCGCGATGAAACACACATATTTGAAATCTGCATACTTAAGGCTTTAAGACATTCTTTTCATTAGTTCAATGGATCACTTTTTGTGCAACTGATGATCTGTTTAAAACCAGGAACTTTTTGAGATTAATAAAAGAGTTTTTGAAAATTGATATCTCAATCAATTTTTTAGCTGTGACTACCAAAATTGTTTGTCTTAGAAAAGCAAGTTCAGGCACTACGGAAAAAAATCGCGGACTCTTTAACTCATATTTTTGCGGTGCTGCCTTGTACAAAGGATTTGATTTTTAATTTGCCCGGAAAACTCACCAATTTTCCGGCACTTAATTTTCCTTGTCATTAACATAATACAAACACTATATACCCGTTTGAGACCCATTTTTAACGATTTTACCCGCGGGAATGATGGGCCTTAACAAACAGTATAAATAGTAACGGGGCCAGTGAACTCCCTTGAGTCACCCCAACATTTACAGTTTTTTCCTCAGAAATGACTGGGCCGTATCCCCCCCTAATGACGACGTATTGTTTCCTGTATTTTAAAAAGTCACGCACCCAGTTGTTTGCAATTCCTGTTATACCTAATGTGTCAATCACATTAAGTAGTATTTCGTGATTTACGGAATTGAAGGCCATACTATAGTCATAAAACAGCCCAAACGTTTTTTCCTTCCTGTCTAGTGCTTCGATGATGTCAGTAAACAGTGTTGTCATTGCGGTTTGAGTAGATTTACTTTTAAGGAAGCCGTGTTGTGAGTCATTCAACAGATCAAATTTATTTAGAAAGGACAATACTCTAGTGCTGAATGTTATCTCAAATATTTTGGAGAACACTGAGAGTATTGCTATTGGTCTATAATTCCCAATTTCCATTTTATTCCCTTTCTTGTAGAGCGGGATCAGTTTACTAAGTTTTAGTGCATTGGGGAAACGTCCTTGAGCTAAAGATTCATTAATGACATGTACCAACGGCTCCATAATAAATGTGCCAGTATTTTTAAGTATATTACATGGGACATCATCTAGGCCAGTGGAGTTCTTTTTGGACACTTTCGCAATAATTTCATAGAACTCCTTTGGTAGTAGTGGTGCAAGGAAAATTACCTTTTTATATCCACTTGTTCTTCTTTTTATGTGAGAAGTTACCGACCCTTCCTCCTTCCTCCTTCCCTCGATTAACTTATCAACGGCTGCGGTAAAATACTCGTTGAAGGTGTTTGCAACATCAATTTGTGACGTAACAGTTATACCATCCACTACAATGTTGATTTCTTCCTGCCGATCACCTATTTCTTTATTCTGGTTCTTTTTTATTAAGCTCCAAGCTATTTTAGATTTGTTTGTCGCTGTAGTTAGTTCATGGGCGTAGGTGTTTCTTTTCCCCTTTTTCAAAAACTGCACGTACTTCTTTTTCATTAATTTATATTCTTGGAATGCGGTCTCGTTGAATCTCAAGTTTTCTACTTTTTGATACACATTTTTCACGCGTGTTGACATTTCTTTTACTTCCTGCGTCATCCATTTGGGGTTGCTTCTCCGGCCACCGTATGATGGTGATCCATCCAACACCTGACCCGGCGCTGTGTTACTTAACGGGTATCATGCCAATCCCCATTCCGCTGTTGCCTTGTGTAGGACGAGGGTCTACTCCAGGCTGTTGCCATACTAATCTCGAAGCGATAGGATATTCATTTTGCATGCTCCTTGTTTTATCCAGTCGCGAAGTATTGAAAAGGTCGAACTTTTCTGCCCACGTGCACCTTACCTCTCATTCCACTGCTAGAATTCAGTCTAGCCAGGGAGCAAATTATATCATGTTGTAAACACTACCAGGCTTATCGCACTCCAAGAATTATTATTTATCAAGTAATTCCCCAACCAATGCAACAACAACAAAAAACCTACTAAATCGGGAGTTTCATTATTTTCTTGATATCATTGAGTTCGTGATAATATGCAGATTTCAAATCAATTTCAATCGATTTTCCAGCACAAGAAATGTGGAACGCCAAGTGCGTTCGCGCGCTGTAAAATAATGATTTCTCGTATTCTTGCAAATGAGTCATCGCTATTCGCTAAGCCTTCATATCGCAGGACTCATGTTTTCATTGCTCTGCGATTGAAGCTAGGCAATAAAATACTCGACAAAATTCTTGGAGACAAAAATTATACATTTAAAATCAATTGATTTTTTGATTTCAAATCTTTGGTAATTACTATCGTAACTGCATCGACTCATAACTGATGATCGATTTTTTTAACGAACTTCAGAGTCAATTTTGACCGAGGAATAAAAAAACCTCGTGAGATGCCGCTGGTGAAAATGTCCAGAATCTTACGCACATTACAATACAGTAAAATCCAATCTCTCTATTGACCACTCAACGCAATCGCAAGAACTTTTATTCATGCGAAAGAAATGTACGCGCTAAAATTTGCGTATATTAGGTACACAGAGTGTGGAGCACAACTCATAATAGAGATAAATTCGCATCATATAAGATTTTCAGCCGTTATTGTCCCTTCGAGGGCTATAGGAAGTAACGGAAGAAGGGAACTGGAACAAGTTCAGCGTTGATAAAATGCACAATTATATCTTTGAATCCGTTGTTTATGGCAAGGCGCATGCACTAAGTAAATGTCAATCGCTACTATTGGAGAACCCGAATGAAATGCATGTCCAACTGTTCCCGCTCCTTGGCAAAATGATAGCAAAATAATAATGTGGAATTGAAGTTTGGTAGGCAAATAATTCTTGCTACAAATTCTGAAATCGCGCGCTGTTTATAAATCTCAGCTCATTCATTAGGGAATTTAAAAAATGCCAGTCGAGGATTACAGCGCTAAGACCAGTGCAGACTCTCTTGCCTCATGAAAGAGTGCAAGGTCGCTCTAGCTAGCTAGCCAGCTAGCGGGCACTGGCATCAGCCTGAATGTACGCAATATGTATTTTCACTGCTCGTAAAGTTGTGCCTCGGAACTCGCAAGTGCTTACCTTGTGCAGACTTGCATCTACATAGTAGTCTAGGAATATCGAGCGGCTATCTCTTCAAATAGAGAAGTTAGGATATTCGGTGTTATATAAAGCTGAAATTTTGATATTATGTGCCTAACACCATGACGCAACTAATTTCATAAACCCGGACAAAAAATTTTCATCGGAAGACATTCAAAAAAATTACCAAAGTCAAAATTTCTTAAAAAATGAAAATTTCTTAAAAGTTTAATAAGTAAGTCATTTTTGGAGATAGAAACGTCTATTTTCCGCAGAAGCCTAGGCATTAATACGTTATATCGATACGGTTTTTAAAAAACATCAAAAAGTTTTTACTAACCTTTGATATGAGCCAAAAAATAGCTAAAAAAACGCAAAAAAAATATATACCACTTTTCACTTAATGCCACGGGACCAAATATTGGCCAAATGTTATAAAACGAGTTTGTAAAGAGAGCTCAATTCATTGTCTACAAGATCGCAGATCTAACTTATTGAACACGTCAAGTTAACAACTGAGATTTTTGCTTTGCCCTACGAGAGGTAACTCTTGGCGCGCTGCCAAGCGCCGATAAGCCGTGCGGCTGGCTGGTAAATAGCATGCGTAGTGTGCTTTGAATGGCATACTAGCGTTGAGTGCGCAGGCTCATTGATACTACGTTAGGTCCGCACTTGATTTCATATTATTTACCTAAAATTGGAGGCTTTTTGTTTTTTGTCTGTAAATTTGGTCTGTTTCTTGATTTTTACATAAAAAAAAGTTATATATTCGAAAATATCAACCATACCTTGCTCTGTTTTAACCACGTGCAGAGGTTTGAGGATCTACAGAATCCGAGATAATGATTTTCAAGAAGACTGCGAACAGATTTGTCGAGGTATATCCACTTGACATGGGTTTCGATGGCTTGCAGGGTTAGTTTGCTGGCTTGCCAGTTAGTTTCCTACTCACTTTCAAAGCAGGATGACGAACATTATTGATAATTTCTGAAAATTCTCCCAAATATTAAGAATGCAAATGGCATGAAGATAAATAACATGCGCGTAAACTCACTTGTTAACTCACTAATTCTCTAGTTACTCAGCAATGATTTTGTTTATTTGTGCAAGTGAAAAGATCGCCTACAAAACGGAATAACTAGCAATACGTATGGGTATGTAGTAATGCATGCTTCCTCATACTAGATCCATGTTATCATGACAGTTAATTTTATTCACTATTTTCACTTAGCAGAGAAAACAGGAGATAGCTGCGAACCCTCCACTTGCAGAACAGAATCTAGAAAAATAATTTCCACCACAGGTATTGGAAATTTTTTTCAGTTAGCGTTCCTAACCAGCGAGAATGTTCCTAATATAACAGAAAAGGGTCTAATAAGCAAAAGACAATGATATTGCAAGAAAAATAAATCAAGCAAGCAAGAAAGGGTATCAAATTTTTCCTTACAAACATCAAGGCAAGAAAGTTGCAGAGAGCGTCACCAACAAAAAAAATATTGACATGGCAAAAAACGTGGGCTCGGGTCCCCTAACTTAAACAGAGGTGAAACACCACCCCCAAACAAACGGGTATCGCGTTCAACAATGCCAGAGTTTGACTGGAGCATATACCAAACAAGACAGGACGTAAAGTTTCTCTCGTTGACATGAATCCGGAGTCTCTTAGGGAAAATGTATTGAAAGCAACCAAAGAGAGAAATGACGGGGTAATTTTAAATCGAATGACATTCGGTTCCCTCTTTGAGGTAAACGCCAGCTACCATGCAGATTGTTTGTCGAAATATCTGAGTGCTAACAGCATAGAGGCATGTAAAAATGTCCAAACCGTCTCACAATACGATCGCGCTGCTGTCAACACACAAGCGTTTATTTCGGATAAAATGAGGAGATGGAAAATTATACCAATTCCCAACGTTTGCGAAAAATACAGGGAATACCTCATTGCTGAGGGTGTAGACACTTAAGTGGCAAGTTCGTGTCACCTACAAGTATTTAATACACAATAAATTAATTAGCAACAGCAAGGACCAAACCATCTCATTCCACTATTGCACAGGAAACCTCCCAGGCATCATGTGCTCAGATTTTCTTTCTATTGAGCTGTTATATCAGCAAAAACGGGATCAGTCGGGAAAAGCACCGATGCACATCGGTTCATTCCTGTACACGAAATTGCATTGAAAATTGGGCTCCCAATAAGCATCGCTTTACCTGCAGCCCCATGCACTGTCCGGCTGTGACACTGTTTTAAACGTTTTTCGGAATCGGTAAATAAAGGATCTGGCGTCAACTGAATAAAATGACCCGAGACGAGTTGTCACTTTTGGCCAATTTTTCAGACATTTTGGGAAAGGTGAGCACCGCTCGAAGTTTGGTGGTTAAATTGTACGATACAAACAAGAAATTCCGACAGTATCATTACTCGCTAAATGCGCTGCGTTTTAAGATAGCAGTGTCGCGACCTATCTCAATTGCCAATATACTCCCGAGCGAAGGGGCATTTCATCAGCACCTTCGACGAGCTGCATGGCAATGTAGCACTTAGGTAAACTCGCACGTGCAATTTCCAAAAATGTGGCTTAAGTTTGCCAAAGTAATATTCAAAGCAATTCAAGACGTTTTTGAACTAGAATTTAAATGTCGTCTCTATTTCTCTTCTTCTTATTATTATTTTTATTATTTGTGGTGATAGGTCCCGAAGACAGTGGCTGGTGTCAGAGCCTGGGCAGAAAGTTCGTCTTACCTGTATATTTCCAGGGTCAAACAGCCATGGAAATGTTGCAAAATTTCAGTCAAGTCCAAGAAATCCTGCAGCATAAACCCCACTTGCACGTGCAATAGCAATAATAATAATAATAATAATAATAATTTATTGTCGGTTTTTGTCCCTAGGGATATATAGACAGTCATGATGTTCATGGTGTGTTACATTTGCAAAGATTTACAAAGATAAACATTTACAAATAGAAGAAATAACAAAAGAAAAAAATAATAATAATAATAAATACTAATAAATAAGTAAGTACATCTACAATACATCTAAAATAACAAGTCTAGAAATTATAGAATTCCTTTACGCTGTAGAAGCAGTTGTCCATTAAAAACTCTCTGAGTCTCGTCCTGAAGGACCGATCCTGTATTACTTTAATGCGTTCAGGCAGGGCGTTTATAAGTCACCTTTTTTAGTCTATACCTCGGCAAGGTTAATACATTTGTGTGCCGGGTACTTCTACTCTTCTGACTTGCTTGTGATCTGCAATCATTTTGTACGACGAACATTATACAGTAGAAGATGTACAGGCAAGGCAGAGGTAGAACGTTAAATTGTTTAAAAAATGGTCGACACGAGTCCTTATAGTACACTGTTGCACAGGGATCCCAGCTTGCTCCTGCCAGCGTGCGGATTGCTCGTTTTTGGAGCTTAAATGGTCTACCGGCGTACCGCGAGTCACCCCATAAAATTACCCCGTATTGTAGATTGCGACTGTACATGTGTATAGTACACCAGTTGGATGCAATTGGATGCAATGGAATTGGATGCATCGACGTATGCAGGTGTGATAGGGAATGCTACAATGCCTATAGTGACATGATCGACAATGCCGACGAAGAAACGCTTCAATGATGTACGCACGCATGGATGTATCAAGAGCGTTCCAAGCAATAGCATGCTATTTGCTAGCCAGCCGCACGGCTTATCGGCGCTTGGCAGCGCGCCAAGAGTTACCTCTCGTAGGGCAAAGCAAAAATCTCAGTTGTTAACTTGACGTGTTCAAAATTAGATCTGCAGTCTTGTAGACAATGAATTGAGCTATCTTTACAAACTCGTTTTATAACATTTGGCCAATATTTAGTCCCGTGGCATTAAGTGAAAAGTGGTATATATTTTTTGTTCCGTTTTTTTAGCTAATTTTTGGCTCATATCATAGGTTAGTAAAAACTTTTTGATGTTTTTTAAAAACGGCATCGATATAACGTATTAATGCCTAGGCTTCTGCGGAAACTAGACGTTTATAAATTAAAAAATGACATACTTATTAAACTTTTAAGTAATTTTCATTTTAAGAAATTTTGACTTTGATAATTTTTTTGAATGTCTTCCGATGAAAATTTTTTGTCCGGGTTTGTGACAATAGTTGCGTCATGGTGTTATGCACATAATATCAAAATTTCAGCTTTATATAACACCGAATACGGACACGCCCGTTTTTGCCGTCGATATTCCTAGACTATAGTTTGTCCGATCGCGATGAAACACACATATTTGAAATCTGCATGCTTCAGGTTTTATCACGTTCTTTTATTACTTCAATGGATCATTTTTTGTGCAACTGGCGATCGGTTTAAAACCAGACACTTTTTAATATTAAATAAAGAGTTGTTGAAAATTTATATCTCAATCAATTTAATAGCTGTGACTACCAAAAATGTTGGTCTAAAAAGACCAAGTTAAGGCAACACGGAAAAAAATCGCGGACTCTTTAACTCGTGTTTTTTGTGGTGCTGGTCTGTTCAAAGGATTTCATTTTTAACTTTTCCGGAAAACTCACCAATTTTCCGGCACTTATTTTTTCTTGTCATAAACATACTACAAACACTATTTATCCGTTTGAGATCTATTTTTAACGATTTAACCCGCGGGAATGACGGGCCTTAACTTTCGTCCCTCCAACCTCTCTCCCGAACAGAACTGGTCATGTGTATGTAGTCACCCATCCAATACCTGACCCAGCGCAGTGTTCCTTAACTTTCATCCCTCCAACCTCTCTCCCGAACAGAACTGGTCATGTGTATGTAGTCACCCATCCAATACCTGATCCAGCGCAGTGTTACTTAACTTAAATCTTTCATCCTGTCCCCCGAACAGAACTGGTCATATTGTGTTTGATAGTCACCCATCCAATACCTGACTCAGCACAGTGTTTCTCAACTTTCATCCCTCCAACCTCTCTCCCGAACAGAACTTGTCAAGTGTATGATGGTCACCCATCCAATACCTGACCCAGCTCAGTGTTGCTTAACTTTCATCCCTCCAACCTCTCTCCCGTCCAGAACTGGTCAATTGTATGGCAGTTACCCATCCAATACCTGACCCAGCGCAGTGTTGCTTAACTTTCATCCCTCCAACCTCTCTCCTGAACAGAACTGGTCATGTGTATGATGGTCAACCATCCAATACCTGACCCAGCGCTGTGTTGCTTAACTTTCATTCCTCCAACCTCTCTCCCGAACAGAACTGGTAATTTGTATGATGGTCACTCATCCAATACCTAACTCAGCGCAGTGTTGCTTAACTTGCATCCCTCTAACCTCGCGTACGAGTGAACTAGCTTTCCGCGCAGAACGCCCCCGAGGGTCACGACGCCCCCAGTGAGTACGAAGCCCCAATCGAGAACGACGCCCCCAGTGAGAACGACGCCCCAAGGGAGAACGACGCCCCAAGCTCCCCAGTGGAAATGCCAGAAAACCAAAAAACACTGCAAAAATAGTACTTTAATTATTATTTAGATTAGATTGGTTAATGTCCCTATCAGTCAGAGGAAATAATCCCAACTGGCAAGATGAGTTACTGCCTGCATAGCTTATATCTGCAGCGGTGGTTCAGTGGTAGAATGCTCGCCTGCCACGCGGGCGGCCCGGGTTCGATTCCCAGCCGATGCATCTTTTTGAATTTTATTTTCTCTTGCAATATTGCATACATCAACGAGGCTAGTTTTTATTTCCTATAAAATCATATATTTTTTTTATTTGCCCTTTTTTGAAAGCACATTCGCTATGCTGCTGGTTCTAAATTAGGCCCTCATTTCTATTTATACATATCTGGACAGTGATTGTACAAAATTATATATCACATCACCATTAAGTCAGGATGGCCGAGCGGTCTAAGGCGCTGCGTTCAGGTCGCAGTCCTCCTCGGAGGGCGTGGGTTCAGATCGTGTTGATCTGATGATCAGTGAGTTAAGCAACACTGCGCTAGTTCAGGTATTGGATGGGTGACCATCGTACACATGACTTGTTCTGTTCGGGAAAGAGGTTGGAGGGATGAAAGTTAAGCAACACTGCGCTGGGCCAGGTATTGGATGGGTGACCATCAAACACATGACCAGTTCGGATCGGGAGAGAGGTTGGAGGGATGAAAGTTAAGCAACACTGCGCTGGGCCAGGTATTGGATGGGTGACCATCAAACACATGACCAGTTCGGATCGGGAGAGAGGTTGGGGGGGATGGAAGTTAGCAACACTGCACTGGGTCAGGTATTGGATGGGTGACCATGACCTGACCCTGCGCAGTGTGGTTTTATTCTTATCCCTTCAACCTCTAGGCATGTCGAATTGCATCCACCTCACTCAGGTAGGTAAGCTTACGAGAATTGAAGACGTCGCTTGATTATTCCCATTCATAACAACGTCGAGTGTTTTTGGATGTAATGAGGAACTTTCAGAAGAGACCCCAATGTGTTTAAACGATTGTATAATCGTGTTTGTCGTGGTTATAATAATTATATATTTATGCAGAAACTGTGGAATGGGTTAAATTCTATGATTTTTTCATGCCTTATTATTGCCGCCTTATTTTGAGAAGGTTCCATGGCTTGTTTTCAGGGCCGCGATCGCACTCTCTTGGCGCTCTTTACAACTGACAGTACGAGAAACACTCGCCGCTGCGCTAGTGTAGCACGTAGTGTAGCAACGTTTTAGAACGATCGAGAACACTGGGACTAGTTTGCTACGCGCGGGAAGGGAAGGGTCGCTCACGTAGCTGTAACCAACGGTAAGACTAATTTCACAAACCAACATCTTCTTTAAAGCTTTACTTCTACTCGTGCACTGAGTTTAATTCAAAGCATGGTTTCATTGCATGGCGCTATTTAACTCGATATTATTACCAGCCGAGCACAGGGGATACATTTTATTCGCGAATAAATAAGTATGACCACGAGGACATGTGTAGTAATTCAGTACTTGTATCGTTGCTCGTGTTCAGTGCTTGCCATGTTAAGTATGTACCGACATGCCTCTGACCACCAGACCCGTGTCGTGTATTAAGTAGCAATACTATCACACGTCTGCTCTCATTCGAAGGAGAATCATTTGCCAGACATTTTAATAAATCAGAATTAATTCACCTGTTGATACTAACAAAGAACGTTATTTTAGTGTGTCTAGTTCATGATAGCATCATGCATTGACCAACACGTGCGTGCTATTGTATGAAGCTTGTCATCTCTTGATTGGTTTGGCTTACAGCAAATATCTTGTTCTAGTTAGTAGTTCATATTATCTATGAGGAATGTTCCATGATTTCATTCTGCTACTCCTCGTTTATTCAAATGTTATGTAATTTTAAAACAATATTCCGGCTGGTATCATCATCTTCGCTCTAACGACTAGAATTGCGTTCACTATCTGCAACTCGCGGGCGTTGTCATTTAATTTTATTACCAGGTTAGTCTACCCTAGCAGGGTCAAATACCTCGTGGTTCACTTGTCTACTGCAGTGTACAATCAACTCTAATATCAAGTTATTTATTCAACATTTCAATAAATTCTCTCTTCCTCGTTGCTTGCATTGGGCGAGTATTGCAGTATCATGAACACAGCAACTCTCTCAAATATGTAAAACTCTTTAGAGATTATAACCACGTGTGGAGATCAGGGTTCCAATTCCCATTCTGGCACCAAATTATGAGCGATTAATAGTGTTCCTAATAATAAAATACTTGGGGCGTTGCAAGCTCTAAGCCCTGGCGCTGGCAGTCGATCTATTGGCAGACAATTTATGTTGCCACGGTCAGTTGAATCCCTCCCTTGTCTTGGCCGTGGTCCATTCTGGGGCACCTGACTGTGTGACTAATGACGTTGTTTCATTGCAAGGTGGACTTCAATGTTGAGAGACAGCAGTCAATCAAAACTGGGAGATCTTGGAGACAACATCCTGTCAATCAAAACTGGGAGATCTTGGAGACAACATCCTGTCATCAAGCTGGGAGATCTTGGAGACAACATCCTGTCATCGAGCTGGATCTACTACTAAACCACGTGGTAAGTTTCTCACCATCGTGGTTCTTTGTCAAATATACAACCGTAGATTTAAAGTCATCTCAACAATCCCATATTTTTTACTGGCTGGATCCTATGTTCTATCCAGGTTATTTGAGATCAGCTGGCTGGATCCTATGTTCTATCCATGTTATTTGAGATCAGCTGGCTGGATCCTATGCTCTATCCATGTTATTTGAGATCAGCTGGCTGGATCCTATGTTATATCCAGTTTATTTGAGATCAGCTGGCTGGATCCTATGTTCTATCCAAGTTATTTGAGATCAGCTGGCTGGATCCAATGTTCTATCCAGGTTATTTGAGATCAGCTTGCTGGATCCTATGCTCTATCCAGGTTATTTGAGATCAGCTGACTGGATCCTATGATCTATCCATGTTATTTGAGATAAGCTGGCTGGATCCTATTCTCTATCCAGGTTATTTGAGATCAGCTGACTGGATCCTATGTTATATCCGGGTTATTTGAGATCAGCTGGCTGGATCCTATGCTCTATCCACATTATTTGAGATCAGCTGGCTGGATCCTATGTTCTATCCATGTTATTTGAGATCAGCTGGCTGGATCCTATGTTCTATCCAGGTTATTTGAGATCAGCTGGCTGGATCCTATGCTCTATCCAGGTTATTTAAGATCAGCTGGCTGGATCCTATGTTATATCCAGGTTATTTGAGATCAGCTGGCTGGATCTTATGCTCTATCCAGGTTATTTGTGATCAGCTGGCTGAATCCTATGCTCTATCCAGGTTATTTGAGATCAGCTGGCTGGATCCAATGTTCTATCCAGGTTATTTGAGATCAGCTTGCTGGATCCTATGCTCTATCCAGGTTATTTGAGATCAGCTGCCTGGAACCTATGATCTATCCATGTTATTTGAGATCAGCTGGCTGGATCCTATTCTCTATCCAGGTTATTTGAGATCAGCTGACTGGATCCTATGTTATATCCGGGTTATTTGAGATCAGCTGGCTGGATCCTATGCTCTATCCACATTATTTGAGATCAGCTGGCTGGATCCTATGTTCTATCCATGTTATTTGAGATCAGCTGGCTGGATCCTATGTTCTATCCAGGTTATTTGAGATCAGCTGGCTAGATCCTATGCTCTATCCAGGTTATTTGAGATCAGCTGGCTGGATCCTATGTTATATCCAGGTTATTTGAGATCAGCTGGCTGGATCTTATGCTCTATCCAGGTTATTTGTGATCAGCTGGCTGAATCCTATGCTCTATCCGAATTATTTGAAATCAACCGGCTGGATTCTATGCTCTATCCGGGTTATATGAGATCAGCTAGCTGGACACTATGCTCTCTTCAGGTTATTTAAGATCAACTGGCTGGATCCTATGCTCTATCCAGGTTATTTGAGATCAGCTGGCTGGATCTTATGATCTATTAGGTTATTTGAGATCAGCTGGCTGGATCATATGCTCTATCCGGGTTATTTGAGATTAGCTGGCTGTATCCTAAGCTCTATCCAGGTTATTTTTGTCAGCTGGCTGGATCCTATGCTCTATCCAGGTTATTTAAGATCAGCTGGCTGGAACCTATGCTCGATTCAGGTTATTTGAGATCAGATGGCTGGATCCTAAGCTTTATCTAGGTTATTTGAGATCAGCTGGCTGGATCCTATGCTCTATCCAGGTTATTTGAGATCAGCTGGCTGGAACCTATGCTCGATTCAGGTTATTTGAGATCAGATGGCTGGATCCTATGCTCTATCCAGGTTATTTGAGATCAGCTGGCTGGATCCTATGCTCTATCCAGGTTATTTGAGATCAGCTGGTTGTATCATTTGACACTTGATGAACATGATCCATGAATTGCTGCTATCAGATTTTATTGGTACCAACATTTGCATGGATGTGTCATTTGTTTACATTGTGAAATGCACATATTGGGTCACAGGCTTCTAGCCACGTGCGTCTGTGAAATATCTCTGATAAGTCTCCCTTGGGGCGCCAGCGTTCTTGCCTCTGTTTGCAAATTGCCCCATGGTTAAGCTCCAGGTGGCGATACTGAATGACTATTTATCAGCGGAATGTGCTGACGCTCGCAGTGCGGTCCTGGTCCTACTATCTGTTCCAAACTGACTCTCCCAATTATTTGCAATGCATATTAAATGTAAAGTAGAGGAATATTTGAGTACGGTGGCTAGTAGCGACCTGGGGGATCCCTGTGGACGAACATCTCCAAATATGGTCACAAACTAAATGCGAGCCAATGATTGGTCGACTGAGTCACGAGTTGTGTTATCCGGAGGGGGAGCTTGAGGAACGCGCGAGGAAGACCAACGAAGGAGCAGGGAGTCAGCCCGAGGTCGGGAACGCGACAAGACGTGTCAGGAGAAACTGCTCGAGGCCGGTGAACCGAGCGGACGCAAGAAGGGAGACGTAACAGTCAAACATCGCAAGACCAAGTGGACGTGAGTCGCCGATCATCAGACTGCGTATTGAAGGACACTGCCCCTGAGTTGTGAGCCGCCACGACGCCACGACGCCAGCTCGACATGACGCACCGCTATATAGACGCTATCGTACTCAATTATCATTTATATTTTTATTCTAGCTACAAAGCTAGGAAGGGACTTCAGAATCTATGTACTTATTTTGTTTGTGGAGATAATAGGTTTTGTTTGTAAGCAGATTTTGGGTTACTTAAAGTCTGTATCCCGCATCCTCCCCCTTGCAGGACCACACTGAGTGAGTCGGCAGCATTTCTCTGCATCTGAGACGATTAGAGGTATTTTCAAGCGCCTAATTTACAACATCAGCTAATATTGTTTGTTTTTTCTTGCAGGGACTCGGGGAAAGCGTCGGACAAAAATCACGCCAGAAGTGCCGCGATAATGTGGAAAGCGTCGGACAAAGTGCAGGACAAAGTGCAGGACAAAGTGCAGGACAAAGTGCAGGACAAAGTGCAGGACAAAGTGCAGGACAAAGTGCAGGACAAAGTGCAGGACAAAGTGCAGGACAAAGTGCAGGACAAAGTGCAGGACAAAGTGCAGGACAAAGTGCAGGACAAAGTGCAGGACAAAGTGCAGGACAAAGTGCAGGACAAAGTGCAGGACAAAGTGCAGGACAAAGTGCAGGACAAAGTGCAGGACAAAGTGCAGGACAAAGTGCAGGACAAAGTGCAGGACAAAGTGCAGGACAAAGTGCAGGACTAAGTGCAGGACAAAGTGCTCCGTGAAAGTTTCAAGTGCCGTGATTGCTGGACGCTGGATGCAGGACGCTGGACGCAGGATGCAGGGGAGTCAACAATGGCCGCCACGTGACGCTGCTGAAGGAGAGAAGGGGAGGGGGGTGTTGGTGATAACCAGACAGCTGGGAGCGTAGCTAACACCCCCTGTGTTAGGGGAAGATATCAACAGTTGGTGTCGCTGTCAGCTGCTTGAAGACGAGGTACGTGCAAATCCTTTATACACTCATTTCATGCCCGACACAACTCCGCTGCATGCAGTTTAGCCGTCAAGTTCGTTGAGAGTAGGCGCTGGTTTGCACCATGGAAACATATAATGCTAGAATATGATCGTAGTGAATCTGAAAGAACTGAGCCAATGTTAAATGCAACCAATGTTCAACTAAAACATAATTTTTTAACTTCACTCCTCTTTAACCTCGATGATTTCCCAAGGACCAGTGTATACAACTCGCCAAACAGTTCTGTGGTCACCCTTTCAATACCTACCCTAGCCAGTGTTGCTTAACATTCATCCATCCAACCTCTCTCCCAAACAGAACTGGTCATGTGTATGATGGTCACCCATCCAATACCTGACTCAGCGCAGTGTGGCTTAACTTTCATCCCTCCAACCTCTCTCCCGAACAGAACTGGTCATGTGTATAATGGTCACCCATCCAATACCTGACCCAGCGCAGTGTTGCTTAACTTGCATCCCTCCAACCTCTCTCCCGAATTGAACTTAATATGTGAATGATGGTCACCCAACCAATACCTGACCAATACCTGACTCAGCGCAGTGTTGCTTTACTTTCATCCCTCTAACCTCTCTCCCGTACAGAACTGGTCTGGCGGTTACCCATCCAATACCTGACCCAGCGTAGTGTTGCTTATCTTGCATCCCTCCAACCTCTCTCCCAAACAAAACTGGTCATGTGTTTGAAAGTCACCCATCCAATACCTGACCCAGCGCAGTGCTGCTTAACTTTCACCCTCCAACCTCTCTCCCGAACAGAACTAGTTATGTGTATAATGGTTATCCATCCAATACCTGACCCAGAACAGTGTTGCTTAACTTTCATCCCTCCAACCCACATGCAACTGTTCCCATCGGGAAACCATATACTGCGCCTCTATATTCTCGTCCCCAACGTTACTAAACTGCGGCCCTACGGTCAGCTGATCTAAAATAGCGAGATTCGCTGCATCGTTTTTTGCGCCTCCATTAACTGGGCCTCTGTTTTCTCGTCCCCTGATTCACTTTAATTTCTCAAGCTTTGCAAGGTTCATATACTGCGCCTCTGTTTTCTCGTCCCCGGCATTCAACTACGTTTTCTCGTCCCCGACAAAATTCGCTTTTAAGCTCCGCCTCTTGCTCAGCTCATATACTGCGCCTCTGTTTTCTCGTCCCCTTATTGACAGTTATTTTTCAAACGTTGCAAGGTTCATATACTGCGCCTCTGTTTTCTCGTCCCCGGCATTCAACTACGTTTTCTCGTCCCCGACAAAATTCGCTTTTAAGCTCCGCCTCTTGCTCAGCTCATATACTGGGCCTCTAGGGTTCCCAGACTACCCCTTGCCCGTGGCAACCCAACATACATCAATGTTGTGGGTGGAGGATCTAAGTGCTCACAGGGATCGGTAGACGTAAGATGGTTAATGATTGATTAGGGGGTTAAACGACCCACTGTTTTTGCCGGGCCATGTGACACTGGTCAAATGGCATTAGTACATGATTGTATTAGCGGATTTGGCTTGCAGGGTTAGTTTGCTGGCTTGCCAGTTAGTTTCCTACTCACTTTCAAAGCAGGATGACGAACATTATTGATAATTTCTGAAAATTCTCCCAAATATTAAGAATGCAAATGGCATGAAGATAAATAACATGCGCGTAAACTCACTTGTTAACTCACTAATTCTCTAGTTACTCAGCAATGATTTTGTTTATTTGTGCAAGTGAAAAGATCGCCTACAAAACGGAATAACTAGCAATACGTATGGGTATGTAGTAATGCATGCTTCCTCATACTAGATCCATGTTATCATGACAGTTAATTTTATTCACTATTTTCACTTAGCAGAGAAAACAGGAGATAGCTGCGAACCCTCCACTTGCAGAACAGAATCTAGAAAAATAATTTCCACCACAGGTATTGGAAATTTTTTTCAGTTAGCGTTCCTAACCAGCGAGAATGTTCCTAATATAACAGAAAAGGGTCTAATAAGCAAAAGACAATGATATTGCAAGAAAAATAAATCAAGCAAGCAAGAAAGGGTATCAAATTTTTCCTTACAAACATCAAGGCAAGAAAGTTGCAGAGAGCGTCACCAACAAAAAAAATATTGACATGGCAAAAAACGTGGGCTCGGGTCCCCTAACTTAAACAGAGGTGAAACACCACCCCCAAACAAACGGGTATCGCGTTCAACAATGCCAGAGTTTGACTGGAGCATATACCAAACAAGACAGGACGTAAAGTTTCTCTCGTTGACATGAATCCGGAGTCTCTTAGGGAAAATGTATTGAAAGCAACCAAAGAGAGAAATGACGGGGTAATTTTAAATCGAATGACATTCGGTTCCCTCTTTGAGGTAAACGCCAGCTACCATGCAGATTGTTTGTCGAAATATCTGAGTGCTAACAGCATAGAGGCATGTAAAAATGTCCAAACCGTCTCACAATACGATCGCGCTGCTGTCAACACACAAGCGTTTATTTCGGATAAAATGAGGAGATGGAAAATTATACCAATTCCCAACGTTTGCGAAAAATACAGGGAATACCTCATTGCTGAGGGTGTAGACACTTAAGTGGCAAGTTCGTGTCACCTACAAGTATTTAATACACAATAAATTAATTAGCAACAGCAAGGACCAAACCATCTCATTCCACTATTGCACAGGAAACCTCCCAGGCATCATGTGCTCAGATTTTCTTTCTATTGAGCTGTTATATCAGCAAAAACGGGATCAGTCGGGAAAAGCACCGATGCACATCGGTTCATTCCTGTACACGAAATTGCATTGAAAATTGGGCTCCCAATAAGCATCGCTTTACCTGCAGCCCCATGCACTGTCCGGCTGTGACACTGTTTTAAACGTTTTTCGGAATCGGTAAATAAAGGATCTGGCGTCAACTGAATAAAATGACCCGAGACGAGTTGTCACTTTTGGCCAATTTTTCAGACATTTTGGGAAAGGTGAGCACCGCTCGAAGTTTGGTGGTTAAATTGTACGATACAAACAAGAAATTCCGACAGTATCATTACTCGCTAAATGCGCTGCGTTTTAAGATAGCAGTGTCGCGACCTATCTCAATTGCCAATATACTCCCGAGCGAAGGGGCATTTCATCAGCACCTTCGACGAGCTGCATGGCAATGTAGCACTTAGGTAAACTCGCACGTGCAATTTCCAAAAATGTGGCTTAAGTTTGCCAAAGTAATATTCAAAGCAATTCAAGACGTTTTTGAACTAGAATTTAAATGTCGTCTCTATTTCTCTTCTTCTTATTATTATTTTTATTATTTGTGGTGATAGGTCCCGAAGACAGTGGCTGGTGTCAGAGCCTGGGCAGAAAGTTCGTCTTACCTGTATATTTCCAGGGTCAAACAGCCATGGAAATGTTGCAAAATTTCAGTCAAGTCCAAGAAATCCTGCAGCATAAACCCCACTTGCACGTGCAATAGCAATAATAATAATAATAATAATAATAATTTATTGTCGGTTTTTGTCCCTAGGGATATATAGACAGTCATGATGTTCATGGTGTGTTACATTTGCAAAGATTTACAAAGATAAACATTTACAAATAGAAGAAATAACAAAAGAAAAAAATAATAATAATAATAAATACTAATAAATAAGTAAGTACATCTACAATACATCTAAAATAACAAGTCTAGAAATTATAGAATTCCTTTACGCTGTAGAAGCAGTTGTCCATTAAAAACTCTCTGAGTCTCGTCCTGAAGGACCGATCCTGTATTACTTTAATGCGTTCAGGCAGGGCGTTTATAAGTCACCTTTTTTAGTCTATACCTCGGCAAGGTTAATACATTTGTGTGCCGGGTACTTCTACTCTTCTGACTTGCTTGTGATCTGCAATCATTTTGTACGACGAACATTATACAGTAGAAGATGTACAGGCAAGGCAGAGGTAGAACGTTAAATTGTTTAAAAAATGGTCGACACGAGTCCTTATAGTACACTGTTGCACAGGGATCCCAGCTTGCTCCTGCCAGCGTGCGGATTGCTCGTTTTTGGAGCTTAAATGGTCTACCGGCGTACCGCGAGTCACCCCATAAAATTACCCCGTATTGTAGATTGCGACTGTACATGTGTATAGTACACCAGTTGGATGCAATTGGATGCAATGGAATTGGATGCATCGACGTATGCAGGTGTGATAGGGAATGCTACAATGCCTATAGTGACATGATCGACAATGCCGACGAAGAAACGCTTCAATGATGTACGCACGCATGGATGTATCAAGAGCGTTCCAAGCAATAGCATGCTATTTGCTAGCCAGCCGCACGGCTTATCGGCGCTTGGCAGCGCGCCAAGAGTTACCTCTCGTAGGGCAAAGCAAAAATCTCAGTTGTTAACTTGACGTGTTCAAAATTAGATCTGCAGTCTTGTAGACAATGAATTGAGCTATCTTTACAAACTCGTTTTATAACATTTGGCCAATATTTAGTCCCGTGGCATTAAGTGAAAAGTGGTATATATTTTTTGTTCCGTTTTTTTAGCTAATTTTTGGCTCATATCATAGGTTAGTAAAAACTTTTTGATGTTTTTTAAAAACGGCATCGATATAACGTATTAATGCCTAGGCTTCTGCGGAAACTAGACGTTTATAAATTAAAAAATGACATACTTATTAAACTTTTAAGTAATTTTCATTTTAAGAAATTTTGACTTTGATAATTTTTTTGAATGTCTTCCGATGAAAATTTTTTGTCCGGGTTTGTGACAATAGTTGCGTCATGGTGTTATGCACATAATATCAAAATTTCAGCTTTATATAACACCGAATACGGACACGCCCGTTTTTGCCGTCGATATTCCTAGACTATAGTTTGTCCGATCGCGATGAAACACACATATTTGAAATCTGCATGCTTCAGGTTTTATCACGTTCTTTTATTACTTCAATGGATCATTTTTTGTGCAACTGGCGATCGGTTTAAAACCAGACACTTTTTAATATTAAATAAAGAGTTGTTGAAAATTTATATCTCAATCAATTTAATAGCTGTGACTACCAAAAATGTTGGTCTAAAAAGACCAAGTTAAGGCAACACGGAAAAAAATCGCGGACTCTTTAACTCGTGTTTTTTGTGGTGCTGGTCTGTTCAAAGGATTTCATTTTTAACTTTTCCGGAAAACTCACCAATTTTCCGGCACTTATTTTTTCTTGTCATAAACATACTACAAACACTATTTATCCGTTTGAGATCTATTTTTAACGATTTAACCCGCGGGAATGACGGGCCTTAACTTTCGTCCCTCCAACCTCTCTCCCGAACAGAACTGGTCATGTGTATGTAGTCACCCATCCAATACCTGACCCAGCGCAGTGTTCCTTAACTTTCATCCCTCCAACCTCTCTCCCGAACAGAACTGGTCATGTGTATGTAGTCACCCATCCAATACCTGATCCAGCGCAGTGTTACTTAACTTAAATCTTTCATCCTGTCCCCCGAACAGAACTGGTCATATTGTGTTTGATAGTCACCCATCCAATACCTGACTCAGCACAGTGTTTCTCAACTTTCATCCCTCCAACCTCTCTCCCGAACAGAACTTGTCAAGTGTATGATGGTCACCCATCCAATACCTGACCCAGCTCAGTGTTGCTTAACTTTCATCCCTCCAACCTCTCTCCCGTCCAGAACTGGTCAATTGTATGGCAGTTACCCATCCAATACCTGACCCAGCGCAGTGTTGCTTAACTTTCATCCCTCCAACCTCTCTCCTGAACAGAACTGGTCATGTGTATGATGGTCAACCATCCAATACCTGACCCAGCGCTGTGTTGCTTAACTTTCATTCCTCCAACCTCTCTCCCGAACAGAACTGGTAATTTGTATGATGGTCACTCATCCAATACCTAACTCAGCGCAGTGTTGCTTAACTTGCATCCCTCTAACCTCGCGTACGAGTGAACTAGCTTTCCGCGCAGAACGCCCCCGAGGGTCACGACGCCCCCAGTGAGTACGAAGCCCCAATCGAGAACGACGCCCCCAGTGAGAACGACGCCCCAAGGGAGAACGACGCCCCAAGCTCCCCAGTGGAAATGCCAGAAAACCAAAAAACACTGCAAAAATAGTACTTTAATTATTATTTAGATTAGATTGGTTAATGTCCCTATCAGTCAGAGGAAATAATCCCAACTGGCAAGATGAGTTACTGCCTGCATAGCTTATATCTGCAGCGGTGGTTCAGTGGTAGAATGCTCGCCTGCCACGCGGGCGGCCCGGGTTCGATTCCCAGCCGATGCATCTTTTTGAATTTTATTTTCTCTTGCAATATTGCATACATCAACGAGGCTAGTTTTTATTTCCTATAAAATCATATATTTTTTTTATTTGCCCTTTTTTGAAAGCACATTCGCTATGCTGCTGGTTCTAAATTAGGCCCTCATTTCTATTTATACATATCTGGACAGTGATTGTACAAAATTATATATCACATCACCATTAAGTCAGGATGGCCGAGCGGTCTAAGGCGCTGCGTTCAGGTCGCAGTCCTCCTCGGAGGGCGTGGGTTCAGATCGTGTTGATCTGATGATCAGTGAGTTAAGCAACACTGCGCTAGTTCAGGTATTGGATGGGTGACCATCGTACACATGACTTGTTCTGTTCGGGAAAGAGGTTGGAGGGATGAAAGTTAAGCAACACTGCGCTGGGCCAGGTATTGGATGGGTGACCATCAAACACATGACCAGTTCGGATCGGGAGAGAGGTTGGAGGGATGAAAGTTAAGCAACACTGCGCTGGGCCAGGTATTGGATGGGTGACCATCAAACACATGACCAGTTCGGATCGGGAGAGAGGTTGGGGGGGATGGAAGTTAGCAACACTGCACTGGGTCAGGTATTGGATGGGTGACCATGACCTGACCCTGCGCAGTGTGGTTTTATTCTTATCCCTTCAACCTCTAGGCATGTCGAATTGCATCCACCTCACTCAGGTAGGTAAGCTTACGAGAATTGAAGACGTCGCTTGATTATTCCCATTCATAACAACGTCGAGTGTTTTTGGATGTAATGAGGAACTTTCAGAAGAGACCCCAATGTGTTTAAACGATTGTATAATCGTGTTTGTCGTGGTTATAATAATTATATATTTATGCAGAAACTGTGGAATGGGTTAAATTCTATGATTTTTTCATGCCTTATTATTGCCGCCTTATTTTGAGAAGGTTCCATGGCTTGTTTTCAGGGCCGCGATCGCACTCTCTTGGCGCTCTTTACAACTGACAGTACGAGAAACACTCGCCGCTGCGCTAGTGTAGCACGTAGTGTAGCAACGTTTTAGAACGATCGAGAACACTGGGACTAGTTTGCTACGCGCGGGAAGGGAAGGGTCGCTCACGTAGCTGTAACCAACGGTAAGACTAATTTCACAAACCAACATCTTCTTTAAAGCTTTACTTCTACTCGTGCACTGAGTTTAATTCAAAGCATGGTTTCATTGCATGGCGCTATTTAACTCGATATTATTACCAGCCGAGCACAGGGGATACATTTTATTCGCGAATAAATAAGTATGACCACGAGGACATGTGTAGTAATTCAGTACTTGTATCGTTGCTCGTGTTCAGTGCTTGCCATGTTAAGTATGTACCGACATGCCTCTGACCACCAGACCCGTGTCGTGTATTAAGTAGCAATACTATCACACGTCTGCTCTCATTCGAAGGAGAATCATTTGCCAGACATTTTAATAAATCAGAATTAATTCACCTGTTGATACTAACAAAGAACGTTATTTTAGTGTGTCTAGTTCATGATAGCATCATGCATTGACCAACACGTGCGTGCTATTGTATGAAGCTTGTCATCTCTTGATTGGTTTGGCTTACAGCAAATATCTTGTTCTAGTTAGTAGTTCATATTATCTATGAGGAATGTTCCATGATTTCATTCTGCTACTCCTCGTTTATTCAAATGTTATGTAATTTTAAAACAATATTCCGGCTGGTATCATCATCTTCGCTCTAACGACTAGAATTGCGTTCACTATCTGCAACTCGCGGGCGTTGTCATTTAATTTTATTACCAGGTTAGTCTACCCTAGCAGGGTCAAATACCTCGTGGTTCACTTGTCTACTGCAGTGTACAATCAACTCTAATATCAAGTTATTTATTCAACATTTCAATAAATTCTCTCTTCCTCGTTGCTTGCATTGGGCGAGTATTGCAGTATCATGAACACAGCAACTCTCTCAAATATGTAAAACTCTTTAGAGATTATAACCACGTGTGGAGATCAGGGTTCCAATTCCCATTCTGGCACCAAATTATGAGCGATTAATAGTGTTCCTAATAATAAAATACTTGGGGCGTTGCAAGCTCTAAGCCCTGGCGCTGGCAGTCGATCTATTGGCAGACAATTTATGTTGCCACGGTCAGTTGAATCCCTCCCTTGTCTTGGCCGTGGTCCATTCTGGGGCACCTGACTGTGTGACTAATGACGTTGTTTCATTGCAAGGTGGACTTCAATGTTGAGAGACAGCAGTCAATCAAAACTGGGAGATCTTGGAGACAACATCCTGTCAATCAAAACTGGGAGATCTTGGAGACAACATCCTGTCATCAAGCTGGGAGATCTTGGAGACAACATCCTGTCATCGAGCTGGATCTACTACTAAACCACGTGGTAAGTTTCTCACCATCGTGGTTCTTTGTCAAATATACAACCGTAGATTTAAAGTCATCTCAACAATCCCATATTTTTTACTGGCTGGATCCTATGTTCTATCCAGGTTATTTGAGATCAGCTGGCTGGATCCTATGTTCTATCCATGTTATTTGAGATCAGCTGGCTGGATCCTATGCTCTATCCATGTTATTTGAGATCAGCTGGCTGGATCCTATGTTATATCCAGTTTATTTGAGATCAGCTGGCTGGATCCTATGTTCTATCCAAGTTATTTGAGATCAGCTGGCTGGATCCAATGTTCTATCCAGGTTATTTGAGATCAGCTTGCTGGATCCTATGCTCTATCCAGGTTATTTGAGATCAGCTGACTGGATCCTATGATCTATCCATGTTATTTGAGATAAGCTGGCTGGATCCTATTCTCTATCCAGGTTATTTGAGATCAGCTGACTGGATCCTATGTTATATCCGGGTTATTTGAGATCAGCTGGCTGGATCCTATGCTCTATCCACATTATTTGAGATCAGCTGGCTGGATCCTATGTTCTATCCATGTTATTTGAGATCAGCTGGCTGGATCCTATGTTCTATCCAGGTTATTTGAGATCAGCTGGCTGGATCCTATGCTCTATCCAGGTTATTTAAGATCAGCTGGCTGGATCCTATGTTATATCCAGGTTATTTGAGATCAGCTGGCTGGATCTTATGCTCTATCCAGGTTATTTGTGATCAGCTGGCTGAATCCTATGCTCTATCCAGGTTATTTGAGATCAGCTGGCTGGATCCAATGTTCTATCCAGGTTATTTGAGATCAGCTTGCTGGATCCTATGCTCTATCCAGGTTATTTGAGATCAGCTGCCTGGAACCTATGATCTATCCATGTTATTTGAGATCAGCTGGCTGGATCCTATTCTCTATCCAGGTTATTTGAGATCAGCTGACTGGATCCTATGTTATATCCGGGTTATTTGAGATCAGCTGGCTGGATCCTATGCTCTATCCACATTATTTGAGATCAGCTGGCTGGATCCTATGTTCTATCCATGTTATTTGAGATCAGCTGGCTGGATCCTATGTTCTATCCAGGTTATTTGAGATCAGCTGGCTAGATCCTATGCTCTATCCAGGTTATTTGAGATCAGCTGGCTGGATCCTATGTTATATCCAGGTTATTTGAGATCAGCTGGCTGGATCTTATGCTCTATCCAGGTTATTTGTGATCAGCTGGCTGAATCCTATGCTCTATCCGAATTATTTGAAATCAACCGGCTGGATTCTATGCTCTATCCGGGTTATATGAGATCAGCTAGCTGGACACTATGCTCTCTTCAGGTTATTTAAGATCAACTGGCTGGATCCTATGCTCTATCCAGGTTATTTGAGATCAGCTGGCTGGATCTTATGATCTATTAGGTTATTTGAGATCAGCTGGCTGGATCATATGCTCTATCCGGGTTATTTGAGATTAGCTGGCTGTATCCTAAGCTCTATCCAGGTTATTTTTGTCAGCTGGCTGGATCCTATGCTCTATCCAGGTTATTTAAGATCAGCTGGCTGGAACCTATGCTCGATTCAGGTTATTTGAGATCAGATGGCTGGATCCTAAGCTTTATCTAGGTTATTTGAGATCAGCTGGCTGGATCCTATGCTCTATCCAGGTTATTTGAGATCAGCTGGCTGGAACCTATGCTCGATTCAGGTTATTTGAGATCAGATGGCTGGATCCTATGCTCTATCCAGGTTATTTGAGATCAGCTGGCTGGATCCTATGCTCTATCCAGGTTATTTGAGATCAGCTGGTTGTATCATTTGACACTTGATGAACATGATCCATGAATTGCTGCTATCAGATTTTATTGGTACCAACATTTGCATGGATGTGTCATTTGTTTACATTGTGAAATGCACATATTGGGTCACAGGCTTCTAGCCACGTGCGTCTGTGAAATATCTCTGATAAGTCTCCCTTGGGGCGCCAGCGTTCTTGCCTCTGTTTGCAAATTGCCCCATGGTTAAGCTCCAGGTGGCGATACTGAATGACTATTTATCAGCGGAATGTGCTGACGCTCGCAGTGCGGTCCTGGTCCTACTATCTGTTCCAAACTGACTCTCCCAATTATTTGCAATGCATATTAAATGTAAAGTAGAGGAATATTTGAGTACGGTGGCTAGTAGCGACCTGGGGGATCCCTGTGGACGAACATCTCCAAATATGGTCACAAACTAAATGCGAGCCAATGATTGGTCGACTGAGTCACGAGTTGTGTTATCCGGAGGGGGAGCTTGAGGAACGCGCGAGGAAGACCAACGAAGGAGCAGGGAGTCAGCCCGAGGTCGGGAACGCGACAAGACGTGTCAGGAGAAACTGCTCGAGGCCGGTGAACCGAGCGGACGCAAGAAGGGAGACGTAACAGTCAAACATCGCAAGACCAAGTGGACGTGAGTCGCCGATCATCAGACTGCGTATTGAAGGACACTGCCCCTGAGTTGTGAGCCGCCACGACGCCACGACGCCAGCTCGACATGACGCACCGCTATATAGACGCTATCGTACTCAATTATCATTTATATTTTTATTCTAGCTACAAAGCTAGGAAGGGACTTCAGAATCTATGTACTTATTTTGTTTGTGGAGATAATAGGTTTTGTTTGTAAGCAGATTTTGGGTTACTTAAAGTCTGTATCCCGCATCCTCCCCCTTGCAGGACCACACTGAGTGAGTCGGCAGCATTTCTCTGCATCTGAGACGATTAGAGGTATTTTCAAGCGCCTAATTTACAACATCAGCTAATATTGTTTGTTTTTTCTTGCAGGGACTCGGGGAAAGCGTCGGACAAAAATCACGCCAGAAGTGCCGCGATAATGTGGAAAGCGTCGGACAAAGTGCAGGACAAAGTGCAGGACAAAGTGCAGGACAAAGTGCAGGACAAAGTGCAGGACAAAGTGCAGGACAAAGTGCAGGACAAAGTGCAGGACAAAGTGCAGGACAAAGTGCAGGACAAAGTGCAGGACAAAGTGCAGGACAAAGTGCAGGACAAAGTGCAGGACAAAGTGCAGGACAAAGTGCAGGACAAAGTGCAGGACAAAGTGCAGGACAAAGTGCAGGACAAAGTGCAGGACAAAGTGCAGGACAAAGTGCAGGACAAAGTGCAGGACAAAGTGCAGGACAAAGTGCAGGACTAAGTGCAGGACAAAGTGCTCCGTGAAAGTTTCAAGTGCCGTGATTGCTGGACGCTGGATGCAGGACGCTGGACGCAGGATGCAGGGGAGTCAACAATGGCCGCCACGTGACGCTGCTGAAGGAGAGAAGGGGAGGGGGGTGTTGGTGATAACCAGACAGCTGGGAGCGTAGCTAACACCCCCTGTGTTAGGGGAAGATATCAACAGTTGGTGTCGCTGTCAGCTGCTTGAAGACGAGGTACGTGCAAATCCTTTATACACTCATTTCATGCCCGACACAACTCCGCTGCATGCAGTTTAGCCGTCAAGTTCGTTGAGAGTAGGCGCTGGTTTGCACCATGGAAACATATAATGCTAGAATATGATCGTAGTGAATCTGAAAGAACTGAGCCAATGTTAAATGCAACCAATGTTCAACTAAAACATAATTTTTTAACTTCACTCCTCTTTAACCTCGATGATTTCCCAAGGACCAGTGTATACAACTCGCCAAACAGTTCTGTGGTCACCCTTTCAATACCTACCCTAGCCAGTGTTGCTTAACATTCATCCATCCAACCTCTCTCCCAAACAGAACTGGTCATGTGTATGATGGTCACCCATCCAATACCTGACTCAGCGCAGTGTGGCTTAACTTTCATCCCTCCAACCTCTCTCCCGAACAGAACTGGTCATGTGTATAATGGTCACCCATCCAATACCTGACCCAGCGCAGTGTTGCTTAACTTGCATCCCTCCAACCTCTCTCCCGAATTGAACTTAATATGTGAATGATGGTCACCCAACCAATACCTGACCAATACCTGACTCAGCGCAGTGTTGCTTTACTTTCATCCCTCTAACCTCTCTCCCGTACAGAACTGGTCTGGCGGTTACCCATCCAATACCTGACCCAGCGTAGTGTTGCTTATCTTGCATCCCTCCAACCTCTCTCCCAAACAAAACTGGTCATGTGTTTGAAAGTCACCCATCCAATACCTGACCCAGCGCAGTGCTGCTTAACTTTCACCCTCCAACCTCTCTCCCGAACAGAACTAGTTATGTGTATAATGGTTATCCATCCAATACCTGACCCAGAACAGTGTTGCTTAACTTTCATCCCTCCAACCCACATGCAACTGTTCCCATCGGGAAACCATATACTGCGCCTCTATATTCTCGTCCCCAACGTTACTAAACTGCGGCCCTACGGTCAGCTGATCTAAAATAGCGAGATTCGCTGCATCGTTTTTTGCGCCTCCATTAACTGGGCCTCTGTTTTCTCGTCCCCTGATTCACTTTAATTTCTCAAGCTTTGCAAGGTTCATATACTGCGCCTCTGTTTTCTCGTCCCCGGCATTCAACTACGTTTTCTCGTCCCCGACAAAATTCGCTTTTAAGCTCCGCCTCTTGCTCAGCTCATATACTGCGCCTCTGTTTTCTCGTCCCCTTATTGACAGTTATTTTTCAAACGTTGCAAGGTTCATATACTGCGCCTCTGTTTTCTCGTCCCCGGCATTCAACTACGTTTTCTCGTCCCCGACAAAATTCGCTTTTAAGCTCCGCCTCTTGCTCAGCTCATATACTGGGCCTCTAGGGTTCCCAGACTACCCCTTGCCCGTGGCAACCCAACATACATCAATGTTGTGGGTGGAGGATCTAAGTGCTCACAGGGATCGGTAGACGTAAGATGGTTAATGATTGATTAGGGGGTTAAACGACCCACTGTTTTTGCCGGGCCATGTGACACTGGTCAAATGGCATTAGTACATGATTGTATTAGCGGATTTGACATGAAATCTTTTACCCATTCCCTGTTGTCTTTAACGATAATATTAGGTTATTAATATTTAATGCAAGGTTTAAAATTGATATCAGTGGTAATTGAAAAGTGGTATATATTTTTTTTTGCGTTTTTTTAGCTACTTTTTGGCTCATATCATAGGTTAGTAAAAACTTTTTGATGTTTTTTAAAAACGGTATCGATATAACGTATTAATGCCTAGGCTTCTGTGGAAACTAGACGTTTATAAATTCAAAAATGACATACTTATTCAACTTTTAAGAAATTTTCATTTTTTAAGAAATTTTGACTTTGGTAATTTTTTTGAATGTCTTCCGATGAAAATTTTTTGTCCGGGTTTGTGACAATAGTTGTGTCATGGTGTTCTGCACATAATATCAAAATTTCAGCTTTATATAACACCGAATATCCTAACTTCTCTATTTGAAGAGATAGCCGCTCGATATTCCTAGACTATAGCTAATTTTTCTCAATCATGGGAAAAAATGCTTTTAGGTGGCTTACGGCAGTCACCACGGGGCCATCGCGGGGCGCAAAAAAGGCGTAGTAAATGTGACAATAACAAGACAGTGAAGAAAATTCCTAAAATCAGTAGTTTTTTCGTGCCTACTGCTTCAAGTTTTCCGGTATGCAGCGATAGTTTGGCCGTGATAAAAGAAAGTCCCAATAACACTGGAAATTTGCCTGACGTGCACTTCCAGAAAATGTGATAAGAAATAATATATTAGATTATACTTTTATAATGCGGGTGTATATAATAATAATAATCCCAGTTAAAGTTATTCTCAATCAAATTTAGCGCAAGGTATCTTGTTCGATTTCCTCCCATATAAGGTATAGTAAGCAGTCCTTTGGTTCTTAAATCTATCATACTTTCTCAATCTGTGGTCACTTCGATGTGAATATCACTGAAAATTGAGTTTGATATCGCTATTTTTTAGCTGTCTCAGAACACGTGTGAGAATTAAATATTTGCGTTCTCGTCATGTGGGGAAAGCCCAAATTTCCCGACACGATGAAAGAATGAATAATCCAACTGCTCGCAAACATTACCCGCAGTGGTTAATTTCTAAAAAAAAAAAAAAAGGTGGGTGGACGCTTGACGATCTTCTTTTGTGTGTGGGGGGGGGGGGGGTAGCTCTTCTTGTTTTTTATAAGTAAATAGTGGAATCATTGGTTGATAGTTGTGGTTTATTGTCGGCAAAAATACTTTGTGTAACTAGGGTGTCACTTACCCGAAGAGGACGTATACATATTAGGATGAAATCATTGGCCCTTATGGGTGAATTTTGCAAGACAGTGTTTCTGTCATTGGCGATTCCTATCCTGAATTTACTATATCTCAGCAAAAGTGACCTCTTCTTACAGTACATTTATGACCATCCCTACCCAAACTTTGGACTACAATTCTTGGGACGGCACTCTCAGTTACTGTTTATAGCTAGTTCAAATTTCCACATCTCTCTAAGCCGCTAGCCTTGGAGTCGAGTGCCGAAAGCCGACAAAACAGCGAATGTATATGATACATACTAGGTATTCTGAATGTTGTTATTACAAAAAGGCACTATGTGACCAGGAAAATGACAAAACAAGACTGAGGTAGTAACCAAAATTGCGATCCAAGGAACTGATATTGTAGTGACGGTGTCGATGTGCCCTTTGAGATTGTAAGGTTTCGCTTATCACAATAAAGAACGAAGCCAAGAGATAGGATGAAAACAATGATTTATTCAAAGAGATGTTAATCCGGCGGACCGGTGGTACATTCGGAGGACCGAAGTCAACTGCCTCTCCTTGGGGTCGCAGCCCTTTCGGATCGTCTCTGTCCCTACCTACCTGCCCTGGTGGAGGGACAGGTTACTAACCGCACAAAGTAGCGGGAACGTTACAAGATGCCCTAAGCGACGCCGGGCGTTAATCAAGAACTGCGTGAGATTACGTTTGCTTACATGGATTTTTTTATGCCACTCATTCGCGCAATACGCAACTCAATTCACAGCAAATATCCATTTAGTTGTAATAATCCACCTTTCGCCATCCACTCGGAGTCCTCTAGAAGTCGATCACTCTCACGCCTGACTCCACACATGTTGACAAATCTGACATCAACACCCAAATTGTAATTTCCCTTAACGTGACTCGTGCGTGCTTGCCCGGCGACTTTGAAGATTTATATCGAGATGGATTTGAATATCGGATTCAAGTGCGTATCAAACCATGCATGACTTACTCCCACGAGCGCAACGGGCCAAACCGTGCCCCGGTCAGGGAGCAAAGCTGACGAGGTTATTTTGCAAACGACACTAAATCCACTCAAAGATTGTGAAATTAGCGAATTTTTTTCATAAATCGCGCCAAGACTGTTCTGCACCTCAGGCGCATCCCTTTATTTAGACAGCTATTTGTCTTTTTTCTATCAGCAAATAAGATTTAATCCCGTCTTGGATTTTTCTCTTAGAAGCCAGCAGAAAAGCTTCGTTTTGACTCAGTTTAAGTCGGAAAAGACCCCGAAGGACGACATGGGTCTTGTCAACAAGGACATTATTCGTATGGGCACCAACGAAGTACGGGTAATGTTTGCGAGCAGTTGCACTATTTTTTTTCCGTGTCGGGAAATTTGGGCTTTCTCCACATGACGAGAACGCAAATATTTCAGTCTCACACGTGTTCTAATAAAAAAAAAATCAATAACAAATTCGATTATACACATCGATGTGGCTACAGGTTGAGTAAGGATGATAGATTTAGAGCATTGAGATCCAAGGGACTGCATATTATACTGTATAGGGGAGGAAATATATGGACAATTAGAAGACGGGACAGAAATTACTGAAATAAGCATGTGAGGCGAACAAAATAATATGTACTCCGAAAAGTGTATTCAAAATCTAAAATTGTGCTTATTTTATCATAACTATTTGACCGATTATTCTGAAAAACGCATGGGGGGTCGAAGTTGAGAACATAAAAATGTGCTCTGCAAATTCGGTTCAAAGCAACGCAAGCGTTTGGCCGCTGAAGCGCGAACAAACAAACACACACACATTATGGTTTTAAGACTCATGTCCAGTGTCGGACTGGCCAGGGCAGCCAGGCGGCAAATGCCGCTGGGGCCTTCATCCGGCCGGGGCCCCTGGGGCCCCAGCCGGCTGGATTTTTTAAATTTGATTTTCGTGCTTAAACCCACAAATCAGGGTTCCAAACAGAATTTTGGGAAAATTTCTAAGAACACTTTTGTAGACTTACGGAATAACATTGTACGCCTGTCATTCGGGCCTCGCGACACCGACACAAACGGGGCCCCGGTTCAGCCACCGCCGCGAAACCTAAGCAATTAGCTAGTGTTGTCGCAAACACCCACCAGATTTTGACCCCACGGCCTCCCATCCCGTCGGCTGCGATCAAGCTTTTATCTGGCGGGATGAAAGCGAAGGGACGGGTACAATAAACTAGTCATCGACAGATTTCGGTGAGAAAAAGGTTTCACGGGCACCCTGAACGCTTTGTTGTGTTTTGGACAACAACTATTTGCAAGTGCGGTAGGGCGGCAAGCGCGGTAGTAAAGGAACAGACAGTCCTTTGCAATTTGCCGACTCAGAGGCAGAGCTGGAAACGCTTTCCTTATTCCTCATGGAACGGATGGTTGAATAATCATGTCCACATGGCGCTTATGAGTACTCCATTGACTAAAAAATGATTTTATCCCTTAAAGTGCTCGGACATAAGAGACAATTTTATTTTACTGTAAACATTCTGACCACTTTATGTGATTACAATTATTTTGATTACAAACTCTAATTACATCGTTTTAAACACTAAAACATGAGTTGTAATATAATTTATGTCTGATGGAACAATATCTCTGTATTTATGTCATACTTTCGCGTTGCTTAGCTTTCCATACATGGACCATCGACATCTTTTATTACGCGACTATAGTAGTAGTAGTATATAATAAGTATAGTAGTAGTATACAGGACTATACAGGACTGCACCTAGCATGCGGCTGTCCACGAAACGTTAAAAAAAGACCCAAAATTTTCACGCGGGTGTCGCGACCTCCACTTGGAAAATACAAAATGTCAATTCCAGGACGCTCCAAAATTACTTGCGAGTGCTTTTTTCATTGCTAGTAATGTAATTATAATAGGTGATCGACAACATGCATTGTTAAACTTTGTGGTAATGCATTCTGAAGTTAAGAACGCAAAAAAATATCGTCTTGAAGACTAGAATTTCGTTTTCTTTTTTGAAAATTCGAAAAGTCGTGTGGATTTAAGATTATCTGAGAATTCTTGTTAAATTCTCCTAAAAAAATTCCATTGAATTTTTTTGAACATTTTTCGGACTTGTCTTCAATCACACCGTATGCTTCTTTTGTTTGCCAATGCGCGTATCTAGAAGACGATCCCTCCAACGTCTCTCCCGAACAGAACTGGTCATGTGTATGATGATCACCCATCCAATACCTGACCCAGCGCAGTATTGCTTAACTTTCATCCCTCCAACCTCTCTCCCGAACAGAACTGGTCATGTGTATGATGGTCACCCATCCAATACCTGACCCAGCGCAGTGTTGCTTAACTTTCATCACTCCAACCTCTCCCGAACGGAATTTGTCATGTGTATGATGGTCACCTATCCAATACCTGACCCAGCGCAGTGTTGCTTAACTTTCATCCCTCCAACCTCTCTCCCGAACAGAATTGGTCATGTGTATGATGGTCATCCATCCAATACCTGACCCAGCGCAGTGTTGCTTAACTTTCATCACTCCAACCTCTCCCGAACAGAACTGGTCATGTGTATGATGATCACCCATTCAATACCTGACCCAGTGCAGTGTTGCTTAACTTTCATCCCTCCAACCTCTCCCCCGAACAGAATTGGTCATGTGTATGATGGTCACCCATCCAATACCTGACCCAGCGCAGTGTTGCTTAACTTTCATCACTCCAACCTCTCCCGAACGGAATTGGTCATGTGTATGATGGTCACCTATCCAATACCTGACCCAGCGCAGTGTTGCTTAACTTTCATCCCTCCAACCTCTCTCCCGAACAGAATTGGTCATGTGTATGATGGTCACCCATCCAATACCTGACCCAGCGCAGTGTTGCTTAACTTTCATCACTCCAACCTCTCCCGAACAGAACTGGTCATGTGTATGATGATCACCCATTCAATACCTGACCCAGTGCAGTGTTGCTTAACTTTCATCCCTCCAACCTCTCCCCCGAACAGAATTGGTCATGTGTATGATGGTCACCCATCCAATACCTGACCCAGCGCAGTGTTGCTTAACTTTCATCCCTCCAACCTCTCTCCCGAACAGAATTGGTCATGTGTATGATGGTCACCCATCCAATACCTGACCCAGCGCAGTGTTGCTTAACTTTCATCACTCCAACCTCTCCCGAACAGAACTGGTCATGTGTATGATGATCACCCATCCAATACCTGACCCAGCGCAGTATTGCTTAACTTTCATCCCTCCAACCTCTCTCCCGAACGAAACTGGTCATGTGTATGATGGTAACCCATCCAATACCTGACCCAGCGCAGTGTTACTTAACTTTCATCACTCCAATCTCTCTCCCGAACAGAATTGGTCATGTGTATGATAGTCACCCATGCAATACGGTGACCCAGCGCAGCGTGGTTTTATTCTTATCCCTTCGACCTCTAGGAATGTCAAAAATGTAGTAATGTAGTACCCTCATAGCATTGGCCGGGTGTGTATTGCGAATGGTGCATATTGAAGGTGATTGTGAATGAAAACAAAGTGGAATGCTTACCTTGAGGCTTGATAAATCTTCATTTTTCTTCAATTTTCTGTCTGATAGTGTCTCTTCCTTTTTCTTGAAAAATAACCCCTGTTTTTTATATGCTTACTAAAACATTGCCGCGTAGACATGATCAAAGTCAGTTTCGGCCATTCACGAACCCACAAAAATCGCGTAAGTTTTCACGAGTATGACAAGGTAAACTCTGCAACATCTATCACTCCTACACGATTTGCCATGTGAAAATGCGGCAAATATAGTCAGCTGCTAAAG
Source organism: Protonemura montana (assembly GCA_947568835.1). Classification (NCBI taxonomy): domain Eukaryota; kingdom Metazoa; phylum Arthropoda; class Insecta; order Plecoptera; family Nemouridae; genus Protonemura; species Protonemura montana. Next base: position 20,367 of record OX387604.1, on the reverse strand, counting down.
TGTGGGGGGGAGGGGGGGAGAAAAAATGATTACTACTGAACTAAATTGTAATACCATCTAGCAGTCCAATACAGACATAGCTCTCTGCGGATATTTTTTATAAAACCACTTTGTGCCGCTTGAATTCGCTGTAAGTCTCTCATACCATGCATTTACGAACATGACCGTGTCACATTGAAATTGTTGGGTGCGAAATTATGTCAAATCGCTCAATCTGGGCCTAGAATGTCATTAGGTATATTCTTTTCCACTAACCGGGCTGTCGATCGTCATTTTTACTTACAAAGTTAATTACCGCCATTATTTCTGTTGATTGTATATTTTAAAGCATAAAACTTAAAAAAAAAACGTTATCCAGGAACCTACCAACATTTTTCAGATTTCGCTTTTTTTTTAAAACAATTAGTTGCAGAAAGAAAATCCCGCATTCAAAGATTAAATTCCACTTTTATAGCATACATGTAAAGAACCTAAATGAGCCTGATAGTTAATTTCTCTTAAGATTAAAAGTAACCATCGACAAGGATGAAATGGATTTCCTTGTTTCAATTCACAGAGTCCATGTAAACATTTGGTATCGTCTCACGCATATGGTTTTGTGGAACTGGTGAACAGATTGGTTGCTACCCGCTTCTAAAAATAACACACCCTTTTCGCTACCTGGCAATCGCGATCCCGCCGACAGGCTCACAAACACCGCATTTTCTGACAGCCTGAGCCGAGTCGGTAAGGTATTCATGTAGTTCCTAGGCAGTGCCACTAAAATCCCGCAATCGCTAGCTGCTGGCACCCCAAACGACTGCTGCGATCATGGTGTGGTTCCAAAGAAGGTCCAATAAGTTGGCAGAAACTTTAACACAGACTGTAAAGCTCTACCTAACCCGTATTCTTTTCTCTAAGCTACTAGCGCGTTTACGAAAGTCACATGCACTACGGATTTTTCCAACTCCGCGGCACGTACAGCGGTTTGCTACAACTAGCGCCGCCACCATCCGTCATGCTCTAAGCTTTCTGTTAAACCCCAGTGCCGATATACCAGATACCTTTATACCAGATACCTTTATACCAGATACCTTTATACCAGATACCTTTATTCCAGATACCTTTATACCAGATACCTTTATACCAGATACCTTTATACCAGATACCTTTATACCAGGTACCTTTATACCAGATACCTTTATACCAGATACCTTTATACCAGGTACCTTTATATCAGGTACCTTTATACCAGGTACCTTTATACCAGATACCTTTTAACCAGATACCTTTAAACCTAACCTAAGTCTTTCTTTATGGTAGAAGCAAGTACTTGACGCTAGTAAAGAGCTTTGCAAGTCCAGGCATGCAGTGATTTGAAAGGGTTTCAGATTTATTCAAGCAATAACAAAGCAAACAACGCGATGCGTGTTGTGAGTAGGCGCTGGTTTGAACCCTGGAAACATGTTATGCTAGAATATTATCGTATAGTGAATCTGGAAGAACTGAGCCGCGATCAAACCAAATCAAACTCTGTTATTTGTGGATCAACAATAATCAATGAACTTCAATCAATAAACTTTCCAGTCTAGCTTCCTGTCCATCATACGCTTGCTGGTTTAAGCTCCCTAGTGGAAATGCCAGAAAACCAAAAAACACTGCAAAAATAGTACTTTAATTATTATTTAGATTAGATTGGTCAACGTCCTTATCAGTCAGAGGAAATAATCCCAACTGGCAAGATGAGTTACTGCCTGCATAGCTTATATCTGCAGCGGTGGCTCAGTGGTAGAATGCTCGGCTGCCACGCGGGCGGCCCGGGTTCGATTCCCAGCCGATGTATCTTTTTGAATTTTATTTTCTCTTGCAATATTGCATACATCAACGAGGCTAGTTTTTATTACCTATAAAATCATATATTTTTTTTATTTGCCCTTTTTTGAAAGCACATTCGCTATGCTGCTGGTTCTAAATTAGGCCCTCATTTCTATTTATACATATCTGGACAGTGATTGTACAAAATTATATATCACTTCACCATTAAGTCAGGATGGCCGAGCGGTCTAAGGCGCAGCGCCTTAGACCGCTCGGCCATCCGGTCGCAGTCCTCCTCGGAGGGCGTGGGTTCAGATCGTGTTGATCTGATGATCAGTGAGTTAAGCAACACTGCGCTAGTTCAGGTATTGGATGGGTGACCATCGTACACATGACTTGTTCTGTTCGGGAAAGAGGTTGGAGGGATGAAAGTTAAGCAACACTGCGCTGGGCCAGGTATTGGATGGGTGACCATCAAACACATGACCAGTTCGGATCGGGAGAGAGGTTGGGGGGGATGGAAGTTAGCAACACTGCACTGGGTCAGGTATTGGATGGGTGACCATGACCTGACCCTGCGCAGTGTGGTTTTATTCTTATCCCTTCAACCTCTAGGCATGTCGAATTGCATCCACCTCACTCAGGTAGGTAAGCTTACGAGAATTGAAGACGTCGCTTGATTATTCCCATTCATAACAACGTCGAGTGTTTTTGGATGTAATGAGAAACTTTCAGAAGAGACTCCAATGTGTTTGAACGATTGAATAATCGTGTTTGTCGTGGTTATAATAATTATATATTCATGCAGAAACTGTGAAATGGGTTAAATTCTTTGTTTTTTTTCGTGCCTTATTATTGCCGCCTTATTTTGAGAAGGTTCCATGGCTTGTTTTCAGGGCCGCGAGCGCACTCTCTTGGCGCTCTTTACAACTATGACAGTACGAGAAACACTCGCCACTGCGCTTCTGTAGCGTTTCTACACCGTGCTTGAACGACAGTTGGTGCCGTGGGCTGGAACAAGAAGGGTCTCCCGTACAGCCGATAACCACGGTAAGCCAATTTCGCTAACTAACATATTCTTTAAAGTTTTAATTCCACTCGTGCACGGAGTTTTATTCAAAGCATGGTTTCATTGCATGGCGCTATTTAACTCGATATTATTACCAGCCGAGCCCAGGGAAAACATTTTATTCGCGAATAAATAAGTATGACCACGAGGACATGTGTAGTAATTCAGTACTTGTATCGTTGCTCGTGTTCAGTGCTTGCCATGTAAAGTATGTACCGACATGCCTCTGACCACCAGACCCGTGTCGTGTATTAAGTAGCAATACTATCACACGTCTGCTCTCATTCGAAGGAGAATCATTTGCCAGACATTTTAATAAATCAGAATTAATTCATCTGTTGATACTAACAAAGATAGTGTGTCTAGTTCATGATAGCATCATGCATAGACCAACACGTGTGTGATCTTGTATGAAGCTTGTCATCTCTTGATTGGTTTGATTTACAGCAAAGATCTTGTTCTAGTTTATAGTTCATATTATCTCTGAGGAATGTTCCGTGATTTCATTCTGCTACTCCTTGTTTATTCAAATGGATATGGAAGCTTAGATCCAATTGTTAGTGAATGAATGGTCAGTGGAACAGCGGGTTTCGATTCATCGATTGAGTGAACATTTCTGCTAGCAATGCCTTATCTAATAAAATCCATCGTTTGTGTAAAACAATATTCCGGCTGGTATCATCATCTTCGCTCTAACGGCTAGAATTTAGTTCATTATCTGCAACTCGCGGGCGTTGACATTTAATTTTATTACCAGGTTAGTCTACCCTAGCAGGGTCAAATACATCGTGGTTCACTTGACAACTGCAGTGTACAATCAACTCTAATATCAAATTATTTATTCAATAAATTCTCTCTCCCTCGTCGCTTGCATTGGGCTAGTATTGCAGTATCATGAACACAGCTACTCTCTCAAATATGTGAAACTCTTTAGAAGATTATAACCATGTGTGGAGATCAGGGTTCGATTCCCCATTCGGGCACCAAATTATGAGAGATTATTTGTGTTCCTAATGATAAAATACAGAGGGCATTGCAAGACAATTTATGTTGCCACGGCCAGTTGGATGCCTCCCTTGTCCTGGCCGTGGTCCACTCTGAGGCACCTGACTGTGTAAATAATAACGTTGTTTCATTGCAGGGAGGACTTCAAGGTTGAGAGACAGCAGTCAATCAAAGCTGGGAGATCTTGGAGACAACATCCTGTCATCGAGCTGGGAGATCTGGGAGACAACATCCTGTCATCGAGCTGGATCTACTACTGAACCACGTGGTGAGTTTTCTTTGTCAATTTAACAATCGTATATTTAAAATCATCTGAACAATCCCATTTGTTTTACTGGCTGAAACTCATGCTCTGTCCAGGTCATTTGAGATCAGCTGGCTGGATCCTATGCTCTATTTAGGTTATTGAGATCAGCTGGCTCGACCCTATGCTCTATCTAGATTATTTTAGATCAGCTGACTAGATCCAATGCTCTTTCCAGGATATTAGTGCTCAGCTGGATGGACCCTATGCTCCATCCAGGTTTTATTGAGATCAGCTGACTGTATCCTATGCCATGCATATTATTAGAGATAAGCTGATTTGATCTTATGCTCCATTCAGGTAATTTGAGATCAGCTGCCTGTATCCTATGCTCTGTCTATTTTATTTGCGATAAGCTGGCTGGATCTCATGTTCTATCCAGGTTATTTGAGTTAGTTTTGGTTAGTTAAAGTCTGTATCCCGCATCCTCCCCCTCGTAAGATCACACTGAGTGAGTCAGCAGCTTTTTCCTGCATCTGAGACGATAAGAGGTATTTTCAAGCGCCTAACTTACAACATAAGCTAATGCTTTCTTAAACTTTCCTTGCAGGGCAGTGTCTAAAAAGCAGTCGCTGAAAGTTCTGCGATAGTGTGACAAGTGTAAAGTGGTCGGAAAGTTACCGGCAAGTGATGGACAAAATGAAGGACAAAGTGCAGGACAAAGTGCAGGACTAAGTGCAGGACAAAGTGCTCCGTGAAAGTTTCAAGTGCTGTGATTGCTGGCCGCTGGACGCAGGACGCTGGACGCAGGATGCAGGGGAGTCAACAATGGCAGCCACGTGACGCTGCTGAAGGAGCGAGGGAGAGGGGGGTGTTGGTGATAACCAGACAGCTGGGAGCGTAGCTAACACCCCCTGTGTTAGGGGAAGATTTCAACAGTTGGTGTCGCTGCCAGCTGCTTGAAGACGAGGTACGTGCAAATACTTTACACACTCATTTCATGCCCCACACGACGCCAGTGTTGCTTAACTTTCATCCCTTCAACCTCTCTCCCGTTCAGAACTGGTCTGGCGGTTACCCATCCAATACCTGACCCAGCGTAGTGTTGCTCAACTTGCATCCCTCCAACCTCTCTCCCGAATTGAATTGGTCATGTGTATGTTGGTCACCCATCCAATACCAGTCTCAGCGGAGTGTTGCTTAACTTGCATCCCTTTAACCTCTCTCCCGAATAGAAATGGTCATGTGTATGATGGTCACCCATCCATCACCTGATCCAGCGCAGTGTTGCTTTACTTTCATCCCTCCAACCTCTCTCCCGTAAAGAACTGGTCTGGCGGTTACCTATCCAATACCTGACCCTGCGCAGTGTTGCCTTACTTTCATCCCTCCAACCTATCTCCCAAAATGAACTGGTCATGTGAATGATGTGTACCTATTCAATACCCGACTCTGTGCAGTGTTGCTTAGCTTGCATCCCTCCAACCTCTCTCCCGAAAATAACTATTCATGTGTATGATGGTCACCCATCCATTATCTAATCCAGCGCAGTGTTGCTTTACTTTCATCCCTCCAACCTACTCCCGTACAAAACTGGTCTAGCAGGTACCCATCCAATGCCTGACTCAGCGGAGTGTTGCTTAACTTGCACCCCTCAACCTCTCTCCCGTACAGAACTGGTCAGGTGGTTACCCATCCAATACCTGACCCAGCGTAGTGTTGCCTAACTTGCATCCCTCCAACCTCTCCTAAATAGGACTGGACATGTGTATGATGGTCACCCATCCTAAACCTGACCCAGCGCAGTGTTGCTTTACTTTCATCCCTCCAACCTCTCTCCCGTACAGAACTGGTCTGGCGGTTACCCATCCAATACCTGACCCAGCGTAGTGTTGCTTAACTTGCATCCCTCCAACCTCTCTCCCAAACAAAACTGGTCATGTATTTGATATTCACCCATCCAATACCTGAACCAGCGCAGTGCTGCTTAACTTTCACCCTCCAACCTCTCTCCCAAATAAAACGGGTCAAGTGTATGGTGGTCAGCCACCCTAATACTGACCCAACGAAGTGTTGCTTGACTTTCATCCCTCCAACTTACCTCTCTCAAAAATAAATGGTCATGTGTATGATGGTTATCCATCCAAAACCTGACCGAGAACAGTGTTATTGACTTTCATCCCTCCAACCTTTTTCCCGAACAGAACTGATCATGTGTATGATGGTCACCCATCTAATACCTGACTCAGCGCAGTGTTGCAATACTTTCATCCCTCCAACCTCTCTCCTGAACAGAACTGGCCGTGTGTTCGATGGTCACTCATCCTATGCCTGACCCAGCACTGTGTTCCTTAACTTTCATCCCTCCAATCTCTCTCACGAACAGAACTGGTAATGTGAATTATGGTCACCCATCCAATACCTGACCCAGCGCAGTGTTGCTTAACTTTCGTTCCTCCAACCTCTCCCAAATAGGACTGGACATGTATATGATAGTCACCCATCTTATACCTGACCATGCGCAATGTTCCTTGACTTTCATCCCTCCAACTAACCTCTCTCCCTAAAAGAAATGGTCATGTGTATGATGGTCATTCATTCAAAACCCGACCCAGAACAGTGTTGCTTTATTCTCATCCCTCCAACCTCTCTCCCGTACAGAACTGGTCTAGCAGGTACCCATCCAATACCTGGCCCAGCGCAGTGTTGCTTTACTTTCATCTCTTCAACCTCTCCTCCGGACAGAATTGCTTATGTGTATGATAGTCATCCATCCAATACCTGACCCAGCGCAGTGTTGATAACTTTCATCCCTCAAACCTCTCTCCCGTATAGAACTGGTCTGGCGGTTACCCATCCAACACCTGACCCAGCGTAGTGTTGCTCAATTTGCATCCCTCCAACGTCTCTCCCGAATAGAGCTGATGGTATGTGTGATGGTCACCCATCCAATACCTGACTCAGCGCAGTGTTGCTTTACTTTAAACCCTCCAAATTCTCTCCCGTACAGAACCGGTCTGGTGGTTACCCATTCAATACTTGACCCAGCGTAGTGTTGCTTAACTTGCATCCCTCCAACCTCTCTCCCTAACAGAACTGGTCATTTATGTGATGGTCACCCATCCAATTCCCGACTCAGCGCAGTGTTGCTTAATTTGCATCCCTCCTACCTCTCTCCCGAATTGAACCTATTATGTGTATGATAGTCACCCATCCAATACCCGACTCAGCGCAGTGTTGCTTTACTTTCAACCCTCCAACCTCTCTCCCGTACAGAACCGGTCTGGCGGTTACCCATCCAATACTTGACCCAGCGTAGTGTTGCTTAACTTGCATCCCTCCAACCTCTCTCCCAAACAAAACTGGTCATGTGTTTGATAGTCACCCATCCAATACCTGACCCAGCGCAGTGCTGCTTAACTTTCACCCTTCAACCTCTCTCCCGAACAGAACTGGTCATGTGTATAATGGTTTTCTATCCAATACCTGACCCAGAACAGTGTTGCTTTACTTTCATCCCTCCAACCTCCCTCCCAAATAAAACTGGTCATTTGTTTGATAGTCACCCATCCAATACCTGACCCAGCGTAGTGTTGCTTTACTTTCATCCCTCCAACCTTTCTCCCAAATAAAACTGGTCATTTGTTTGATGGTCACTTATCCAATACCTGACCCAGCGTAGTGTTGCTTAACTTTCATCCCTCCAACCTCTCTCCCGTATAGAACTGGTCTGGCGGTTACCCATCCAACACCTGACCCAGCGCAGTGTTGCTTAACTTTCATTCCTCCAACCTCTCCCAAATAAGACTGGACATGTGTATGAAGGTCACCCATCCTATACCTGACCCAGCGCAGTGTTTCTTGACTTTCATCCCTCCAACTAACCTCTCTCCCTAAAAGAAATGGTCATGTGTATGATGGTTATCCATTTAAAACATGACCTAGCGCAGGGTTGACTAACTTTCATTCTGCCAACCTCTCCCGCACAGAACTGGTCTGACGGTTACCCATCCAATACCTGACCCAGCGTAGTGTTGCTTAACTTGCAGCCTTTCAACCTCTGCCGAACGTAATTGGACATGTGTATGATGGTCACCTATCCAATACCTGACCCAGCTCAGTGTTGCTTAACTTTCATCCCTCCAACCTCTCTCCCGAAGAATTGGTCATGTGTATGATAGTCACCCTTGCAATACGGTGACCCAGCGCAGTGTGGTGTTATTCTTATCCCTTCGACCTCTAGGAATGTCGAAAATGTAGTAATGTAGTACCCTTTTAGCATTGGCCGGGTGTGTATTGCGAATGGTGCATATTGAAGGTAATTGTGAATGAAAACAAAGTGGAATGCTTACCTTGAGGCTTGATAAATCTTCACTTTTCTTTTATTTTCTGTCTGATAGTGTCTCTTCCTTTTTCTTGAAAAATAACCCCTGTTTTTTATATGCTTACTTAAACATTGCTGCGTAGACATGATCAAAGTCAGTTTCGGCCATTCACGAACCCACAAAAATCGCGTAAGTTTTCACGAGTATGACAAGGTAAACTCTGCAACATCTATCACTCCTACACGATTTGCCATGTAAAAATGCGGCAAATATAGTCAGCTGCTAAAGTGTGGGGGGGGGGGGGGGGAGAAAAAATGATTACTACTGAACTAAATTGTAATACCATCTAGCAGTCCAATACAGACATAGTTCTCTGCGGATATTTTTTATAAAAACACTTTGTGCCGCTTGAATTTGCTGTAAGTCTCTCATACCATGCATTCACGAACAAGACCGTGTCACATTGAAATTGTTGGGTGAGAAATTATGTCAAATCGCTAAATCTGGGCCTAGAATGTCATTAGGTATATTCTTTTCCACTAACCGGGCTGTCGATCGTCATTTTTACTTACAAAGTTAATTACCGCCATTATTTCTGTTGATTGTATATTTTAAAGCATAAAACTTAAAAATAAAACGTTATCCAGAAACCTACCAACATTTTTCAGATTTCGATTTTTTTTTTAAACATTTAGTTGCAGAAAGAAAATACCGCAGTCAAAGATTAAATTCCACTTTTATAGCATACATGTAAAGAACCTAAATGAGCCTGATGGTTAATTTCTCTTAAGATTAAAAGTAACCATCGACAAGGATGAAATGGATTTCCTTGTTTCAATTCACAGAGTCCATGTAAACATTTGGTATCGTCTCACGCATGTGGTTTTGTGGAACTGGTGAACAGAATGGTTGCTACCCGTTTCTAAAAATGACACACCCTTTTCGCTACCTGGCAATCGCGATCCCGCCGACAGGCTCACAAATACCGCATTTTCTGACAGCCTGAGCCGAGTCGGTAAGGTATTCATGTAGTTCCTAGGCAGTGCCACTAAAATCCCGCAATCGCTAGTTGCTGGCACCCCAAACGACTGCTGCGATCATGGTGTGGTTCCAAAGAAGGTCCAAAAAGTTGGCAGAAACATTAACACAGACTGTAAAGCTCTACCTAACCCGTATTCTTTTCTCTAACCTACTAGCGCGTTTACGAAAGTCACATGCACTACGGATTTTTCCAACTCCGCGGCACGTACAGCGGTTTGCTACAACTAGCGCCGCCACCATCCGTCATGCTCTAAGCTTTCTGTTAAACCCCAGTGCCGATATACCAGATACCTTTATACCAGATACCTTTATACCAGATACCTTTATACCAGATACCTTTATACCAGATACCTTTATACCAGATACCTTTATACCAGATACCTTTATACCAGATACCTTTATACCAGATACCTTTATACCAGATACCTTGATACCAGATACCTTTATACCAGATACCTTTATACCAGATACCTTTATACCAGATACCTTTATACCAGATACCTTTATACCAGATACCTTTATACCAGGTACCTTTATACCAGATACCTTTTAACCAGATACCTTTAAACCTAACCTAAGTCTTTCTTTATGGTAGAAGCAAGTACTTGACGCTAGTAAAGAGCTTTGCAAGTCAAGGCATGTAGTGATTTGAAAGGGTTTCAGATTTATTCAAGCAATAACAAAGCAAACAACGCGATGCGTGTTGTGAGTAGGCGCTGGTTTGAACCCTGGAAACATGTTATGCTAGAATATTATCGTATAGTGAATCTGTAAGAACTGAGCCGCGATCAAACCAAATCAAACTCTGTTATTTGTGGATCAACAAAAATCAATGAACTTCAATCAATAAACTTTCCAGTCTAGCTTCCTGTCCATCATACGCTTGCTGGTTTAAGCTCCCTAGTGGAAATGCCAGAAAACCAAAAAAACACTGCAAAAATAGTACTTTAATTATTATTTAGATTAGATTGGTCAATGTCCTTATCAGTCAGAGGAAATAATCCCAACTGGCAAGATGAGTTACTGCCTGCATAGCTTATATCTGCAGCGGTGGTTCAGTGGTAGAATGCTCGCCTGCCACGCGGGCGGCCCGGGTTCGATTCCCAGCCGATGCATCTTTTTGAATTTTATTTTCTCTTGCAATATTGCATACATCAACGAGGCTAGTTTTTATTTCCTATAAAATCATATATTTTTTTTATTTGCCCTTTTTTGAAAGCACATTCGCTATGCTGCTGGTTCTAAATTAGGCCCTCATTTCTATTTATACATATCTGGACAGTGATTGTACAAAATTATATATCACATCACCATTAAGTCAGGATGGCCGAGCGGTTTAAGGCGCTGCGTTCAGGTCGCAGTCCTCCTCGGAGGGCGTGGGTTCAGATCGTGTTGATCTGATGATCAGTGAGTTAAGCAACACTGCGCTAGTTCAGGTATTGGATGGGTGACCATCGTACACATGACTTGTTCTGTTCGGGAAAGAGGTTGGAGGGATGAAAGTTAAGCAACACTGCGCTGGGCCAGGTATTGGATGGGTGACCATCAAACACATGACCAGTTCGGATCGGGAGAGAGGTTGGGGGGGATGGAAGTTAGCAACACTGCACTGGGTCAGGTATTGGATGGGTGACCATGACCTGACCCTGCGCAGTGTGGTTTTATTCTTATCCCTTCAACCTCTAGGCATGTCGAATTGCATCCACCTCACTCAGGTAGGTAAGCTTACGAGAATTGAAGACGTCGCTTGATTATTCCCATTCATAACAACGTCGAGTGTTTTTGGATATAATGAGGAACTTTCAGAAGAGACTCCAATGTGTTTGAACGATTGAATAATCGTGTTTGTCGTGGTTATAATAATTATATATTCATGCAGAAACTGTGAAATGGGTTAAATTCTCTGTTTTTTTCGTGCCTTATTATTGCCGCCTTATTTTGAGAAGGTTCCATGGCTTGTTTTCAGGGCCGCGAGCGCACTCTCTTGGCGCTCTTTACAATTATGACAGTACGAGAAACACTCGCCACTGCGCTTCTGTAGCGTTTCTACACCGTGCTTGAACGACAGTTGGTGCCGTGGGCTGGAACAAGAAGGGTCTCCCGTACAGCCGATAACCACGGTAAGCCAATTTCGCTAACTAACATATTCTTTAAAGTTTTAATTCCACTCGTGCACGGAGTTTTATTCAAAGCATGGTTTCATTGCATGGCGCTATTTAACTCGATATTATTACCAGCCGAGCCCAGGGAAAACATTTTATTCGCGAATAAATAAGTATGACCACGAGGACATGTGTAGTAATTCAGTACTTGTATCGTTGCTCGTGTTCAGTGCTTGCCATGTAAAGTATGTACCGACATGCCTCTGACCACCAGACCCGTGTCGTGTATTAAGTAGCAATACTATCACACGTCTGCTCTCATTCGAAGGAGAATCATTTGCCAGACATTTTAATAAATCAGAATTAATTCACCTGTTGATACTAACAAAGAACGTTATTTTAGTGTGTCTAGTTCATGATAGCATCATGCATTGACCAACATGTGTAAGATCTTGTATGAAGCTTGTCATCTCTTGATTGGTTTGATTTACAGCAAAGATCTTGTTCTAGTTTATAGTTCATATTATCTATGAAAAAATGTTCCTTGATTTCATTCTGCTACTCCTTGTTTATTCAAATGGATATGGAAGCTTAGATCCAATTGTTAGTGAATGAATGGTCAGTGGAACAGCGGGTTTCGATTCATCGATTGAGTGAACATTTCTGCTAGCAATGCCTCAACTAATAAAATCAATCGTTTGTGTAAAACAATATTCCGGCTGGTATCATCATGTTCGCTCTAACGGCTAGAATTTAGTTCACTATCTGCAAATTGCGGGCGTTGACATTTAATTTTATTACCAGGTTAGTCTACCCTAGCAGGGTCAAATACATCGTGGTTCACTTGACAACTGCAGCGTACAATCAACTCTAATATCAAGTTATTTATTCAACAATTCAATAAATTCTCTCTTCCTCGTCGCTTGCATTGGGCGAGTATTGGAGTATCATGAACACAGCTACTCTCTCAAATATGTAAAACGATTTAGGTGATTATAACCCCGTGTGGAGATCAGGGTTCGATTTCCCATTCGGGCACCAATTTTCCACAGTCAGTTTGATGCCTCCCTTGTCCTGGCTGTAGTCCATTCTGAGGCACCTGACTGTGTGACTAATGACGTTGTTTCATTGCCGGGTGGACTTCAATGTTGAGAGACAGCAGTCAATCATAGCTGGGAGATCTTGGAGACAACATCCTGTCATCGAGCTGGGAGATCTTGGAGACAACATCCTTTCATCGAGCTGGATCTACTACTGAACCAAGTGGTGAGTTTTCTTTGTCAATAAAACAATCGTAGATTCAAAGTCATTAATGCCTCATTTTTGCTGTGTTTGAGAAGGTTCCATGGTTTGTTTTCAGGGCCGCGAGCGCACTCTTGGCGCTCTTTACAACTTTGATAGTACGAGAAACACTCGCCGCTGCGCTAGTGTAGCGCATCTACTCCGTTCGAGAACGTTCGGGACCCAGTTCGTGCCGGGCGCTTCGACGGGGAGGGTCGCCCGTACAGCCGATAACCACGGTAAGCCAATTTCACTAACTAACATCTTCTTTAAAGCTTTACTTCTACTCGTGCACTGAGTCTTTTTCAAAGCATGGTTTCGTTGCATGGCGCTATTTAACTCGATATTATTACCAGCCGAGCCCAGTGGATACATTTTATTCGCAAATAAATTAGTATGACCTCGAGGACATGTGTAGTAATTCAGTGTAAAACGCACTTGTAACCATGCATCGTTTTCAGCCCTTGCCATGTTAAGGCTGTACCGACATTCCTCTGACATATTTAATAAATCTGACTTAATTCACCTGTTGATCATCAACTATCAATCCAGACCAACAAAGAACGTTATTTTAGTGTGTCTAGTCCATGATAGCGTCATGCATTGACCAACACGTGCGTGCTATTGTATGAAGCTTGTCATCTCCTGATTGGTATGGTTTACAGCAAATATCTTGTTCTAGTTAGTAGTTCATATTATCTCTGAGGAATGTTCTGTGATTTCATTCTGCTACTCCTTGTTTAATTAAATGTTAGGTAATTTTAAAACAATATTCCGGCTGGTATCATCATCTTCGCTCTAACGACTAGAATTGCGTTCACTATCTGCAACTCGCGGGCGTTGACAATTAATTTTATTACCAGGTTAGTCTACCCTAGCAGGGTCAAATACCTCGTGGTTCACTTGACAATTGCAGTGTACAATCAACTCTAATATCAAGTTTTTTATTCAACAATTCAATAAATTCTCTCTTCCTCGTTGCTTGCATTGGGCGAGTATTGGAGTATCATGAACACAGCTACTCTCTCAAATATACAAAACTATTTAGGTAATTATAACCACGTGTGGAGATCAGGGTTCGATTTCCCATTCGGGCACCAATTTTTCACGGTCAGTTTGATGCCTCCCTTGTCTTGGCTGTGGTCCATTCTGAGGCACCTGACTGTGTGACTAATGAGGTTGTTTCATTGCCGGGTGGACTTCAATGTTGAGAGACAGCAGTCAATCAAAGCTGGGAGTTCTTGGAGACAACATCCTTTCATCGAGCTGGATCTACTACTGAACCAAGTGGTGAGTTTTCTTTGTCAATTAAGCAATCGTAGATTCAAAGTCATTCATGCCTCATTTTTGCTGTGTTTGAGAAGGTTCCATGGTTTGTTTTCAGGGCCGCGAGCGCACTCTGGGCGCTCTTTACAACTTTGATAGTACGAGAAACACTCGCCGCTGCGCTAGTGTAGCGCATCTACTCCGTTCGAGAACGTTCGGGACCCAGTTCGTGCCGGGCGCTTCGACGGGGAGGGTCGCCCGTACAGCCGATAACCACGGTAAGCCAATTTTACTAACTAACATCTTCTTTAAAGCTTTACTTCTACTCGTGCACTGAGTTTTTTTCAAAGCATGGTTTCGTTGCATGGCGCTATTTAACTCGATATTATTACCAGCCGAGCACAGTGGATACATTTTATTCGCAAATAAATTAGTATGACCACGAGGACATGTGTAGTAATTCAGTGTAAAACGCACTTGTAACCATGCATCGTTTTCAGCCCTTGCCATGTTAAGGCTGTACCGACATTCCTCTGACATATTTAATAAATCTGACTTAATTCACCTGTTGATCATCAACTATCAATCCAGACCAACAAAGAACGTTATTTTAGTGTGTCTAGTCCATGATAGCGTCATGCATTGACCATCACGTGCGTGCTATTATATGAAGCTTGTCATCTCCTGATTGGTATGGTTTACAGAAAATATCTTGTTCTAGTTAGTAGTTCATATTATCTCTGAGGAATGTTCTGTGATTTCATTCTGCTACTCCTTGTTTAATTAAATGTTAGGTAATTTTAAAACAATATTCCGGCTGGTATCATCATCTTCGCTCTAACGACTAGAATTGCGTTCACTATCTGCAACTCGCGGGCGTTGACAATTAATTTTATTACCAGGTTAGTCTACCCTAGCAGGGTCAAATACCTCGTGGTTTCACTTGACAATTGCAGTGTACAATCAACTCTAATATCAAGTTTTTTATTCAACAATTCAATAAATTCTCTCTTCCTCGTTGCTTGCATTGGGCGAGTATTGGAGTATCATGAACACAGCTACTCTCTCAAATATGTAAAACTATTTAGGTAATTATAACCACGTGTGGAGATCAGGGTTCGATTTCCCATTCGGGCACCAATTTTCCACGGTCAGTTTGATGCCTCCCTTGTCCTGGCTGTAGTCCATTCTGAGGCACCTGACTGTGTGACTAATGACGTTGTTTCATTGCCGGGTGGACTTCAATGTTGAGAGACAGCAGTCAATCAAAGCTGGGAGATCTTGGAGACAACATCCTTTCATCGAGCTGGATCTACTACTGAACCAAGTGGTGAGTTTTCTTTGTCAATTAAGCAATCGTAGATTCAAAGTCATTCATGCCTCATTTTTGCTGTGTTTGAGAAGGTTCCATGGTTTGTTTTCAGGGCCGCGAGCGCACTCTTGGCGCTCTTTACAACTTTGATAGTACGAGAAACACTCGCCGCTGCGCTAGTGTAGCGCATCTACTCCGTTCGAGAACGTTCGGGACCCAGTTCGTGCCGGGCGCTTCGACGGGAAGGGTCGCCCCTACAGCCGATAACCACGGTAAGCCAATTTCACTGACTAACATCTTCTTTAAAGCTTTACTTCTACTCGTGCACTGAGTTTTTTTCAAAGCATGGTTTCGTTGCATGGCGCTATTTAACTCGATATTATTACCAGCCGAGCACAGTGGATACATTTTATTCGCAAATAAATTAGTATGACCACGAGGACATGTGTAGTAATTCAGTGTAAAACGCACTTGTAACCATGCATCGTTTTCAGCCCTTGCCATGTAAAGGCTGTACCGACATTCCTCTGACATATTTAATAAATCTGACTTAATTTACCTGTTGATCATCAACTATCAATCCAGACCAACAAAGAACGTTATTTTAGTGTGTCTAGTCCATGATAGCGTCATGCATTGACCATCACGTGCGTGCTATTGTATGTAACTTGTCATCTCCTGATTGGTATGGTTTACAGCAAATATCTTGTTCTAGTTAGTAGTTCATATTATCTCTGAGGAATGTTCTGTGATTTCATTCTGCTACTCCTTGTTTAATTAAATGTTAGGTAATTTTAAAACAATATTCCGGCTGGTATCATCATCTTCGCTCTAACGACTAGAATTGCGTTCACTATCTGCAACTCGCGGGCGTTGTCATTTAATTTTATTACCAGGTTAGTCTACCCTAGCAGGGTCAAATACCTCGTGGTTAACTTGTCTACTGCTGTGTACAATCAACTCTAATATCAAGTTATTTATTCAACAATTCAATAAATTCTCTCTTCCTTGTTGCTTGCATTGGGCGAGTATTGGAGTATCATGAACACAGCTACTCTCTCAAATATGTAAAACTATTTAGGTGAATATAACCACGTGTGGAGATCAGGGTTCGATTTCCCATTCGGGCACCAATTTTCCACGGTCAGTTTGATGCCTCCCTTGTCCTGGCTGTGATCCATTCCGAGGCACCTGACTGTGTGACTAATGACGTTGTTTCATTGCCGGGTGGACTTTAATGTTGAGAGACAGCAGTCAATCAATGCTGGGAGATCTTGGAGACAACATCCTGTCAACGAGCTGGTAGATCTTGGAGACAACATCCTTTCATCGAGCTGGATATACTACTGAACCACGTGGTGAGTTTTCTTTGTTAATTAAACAATCGTAGTTTTAAAGTCATCTGAACAATCCCATTGTTTTTTACTGGCTGAAACTCATGCTCTGTCCAGGTAATTTGATATCCCCTTGCTGGATCCTATGCTCTATCCAGAATACTGAGATCAGCTGGCTGGATCCTTTGCTCTATCCAGGTCCTCGAGATCAGGTTGCTGGATCCTATATTCTATCCAGGTTATTGAGATCAGCTGGCTGGATCCTGTGTTCTATCCAGGTTTTTTAAGATCAGCGGGCTGCATCCTATGCTCTATCTAGGTTTTTTGAGATCAGCTGGCTGGATCCTATGCCATCCATTCTAGTAGAGATAAGCTGATTTGATCCTATGCTCCATTCAGGTCATTTGAGATCAGCTGGCTGGTTCCTATGCTCTATCCAGGTTATTTGAGATAAGCTGGCTGGATCATATGCTCTGTCCAGGTTTTTTTTGAGATCAGCTGGCTGGATCCCATACTCCATTCAGGTCCTTTGAGATCAGCTGACTGGATTTTATGCTCTGGCTCTTTTATTTGCAATTAGCTGGCTGGATTCTATGTTCTATCCAGGTAACTTGAGTTAGTTTTGGTTTTTTTAAGTCTGCATCCCGCATCCTCCCCCTCGTAGGATCACACTGAGGGAGTCAGCAGCTTTTTCCTGCATCTGAGACGATAAGAGGTATTTTCAAGCGCCTAACTTACAACATAAGCTAATGCATTCTTTTTAACTTTCCTTGCAGGGCAGTGTCTTATAAAGCAGTCGCTGAAAGTGCTGCGATAGTGTGTGAAGTGTAAAGTGGTCGGAAAGTTACCGGCAAGTGTAGGACAAGGTGTAGGACAAGGTGTAGTACAAAGTGTATGACAAAGTGCAGGACAAAGTGTATGAAAAAGTGCAGGACAAAGTGTATGACAAAGTGCAGGACAAAGTGTAGGACAAAGTGCTCCGTGAAAGTTTCAAGTGCCGTGTTTGCCTGCCGCTGGACGCTGGGCGCAGGATGCAGGGGAGTCAACAATGGCCGCCACGTGACGCTGCTGAAGGAGAGAGGGGGAGGGGGGTGTTGGTGATAACCAGACAGCTGGGAGCGTAGCTAACACCTCCTGTGTCAGGGGAAGATATCAACAGTTGGTGTCGCTGTCAGCTGCTTGAAGACAAGGTAGATGCACTTCTTTTATGCAAACTTAATTCGTGCCCCAACAGTACGCTCGATAAGGGCTAGTTTTAATTTAGTTTTTGACTAGGTCTAGGCAAACTTTGTTTTTGTTAAGGGTTGGGATAGCTTTGTTTTCGTTTAGAGCTAGGTGTAGGTTGGCTTTGTTTAGTTAAGGGTGAAGATATCTTGGTTTTAATTTAGAGCTAGGTGAAGGCTGGCTTTGTTTTAATATAGGTCTAGTTTGAGGCAAGTTTATTTTAAGTTTAGTGCTAGGTCCATGTTAGCTTTTATTAGTTTAGCTCGTATTAGTTTAGCTCTGGGCTAGCTTTATTTTAGTTAAAGGGTAGGGTGTAGGCTAGCTTTGTTTAGTTTAGAGCTAGGTGTAGGCTGGCTTTGTTTAGCTTAGAGCTAGGTGAAGGCTGGCTTTGTTTTAATATAGGTCTAGTTCGAGGCAAGTTTAATTTAAGTTTAGTGCTAGGTCCAGGTTAGCTTGTATAAGTTTAGCTCTGGGCTAGCTTTATTTTAGTTAAAGGGTAGGGTGAAGGCTAGCTTTGTTTAGTTTAAAACTAGGTGTGGCTGGCTTTGTTTAGTTAAGAGCTAGGTGTAGGCTAGCTTTGTTGAGTTAAGGGTGAAGATATCTTGGTTTTAATTTAGAGCTAGGTGAAGGCTGGCTTTGTTTTAATATAGGTCTAGTTTGAGGCAAGTTTATTTTAAGTTTAGTGCTAGGTCCATGTTAGCTTTTATTAGTTTAGCTCGTATTAGTTTAGCTCTGGGCTAGCTTTATTTTAGTTAAAGGGTAGGGTGTAGGCTAGCTTTGTTTGGTTTAGAGCTAGGTGTAGGCTGGCTTTGTTAAGCTTACAGCTAGGTGAAGGTTGGCTTTGTTTTAATATAGGTCTAGTTCGAGGCAAGTTTAATTTAAGTTTAGTGCTAGGTCCAGGTTAGCTTGTATAAGTTTAGCTCTGGGCTAGCTTTATTTTAGTTAAAGAGTAGGGTGAAGGCTAGCTTTGTTTAGTTTAAAACTAGGTGTAGGCTGGCTTTGTTTAGTTAAGAGCTAGGTGTAGGCTAGCTTTGTTGAGTTAAGGGTGAAGATATCTTGGTTTTAATTTAGAGATAGGTGAAGGCTTGCTTTGTTTTAATATAGGTCTAGTTTGAGGCAAGTTTATTTTAAGTTTAGTGCTAGGTCCATGTTAGCTTTTATTAGTTTAGCTCGTATTAGTTTAGCTCTGGGCTAGCTTTATTTTAGTTAAAGGGTAGGGTGTAGGCTAGCTTTGTTTAGTTTAGAGCTAGGTGTAGGCTGGCTTTGTTAAGCTTAGAGCTAGGTGAAGGCTGGCTTTGTTTTAATATAGGTCCAGTTCGAGGCAAGTTTAATTTAAGTTTAGTGCTAGGTCCAGGTTAGCTTGTATAAGTTTAGCTCTGGGCTAGCTTTATTTTAGTTAAAGGGTAGGGTGAAGGCTAGCTTTGTTTAGTTTAAAACTAGGTGTAGGCTGGCTTTGTTTAGTTAAGAGCTAGGTGTAGGCTAGCTTTGTTGAGTTAAGGGTGAAGATATCTTGGTTTTAATTTAGAGATAGGTGAAGGCTTGCTTTGTTTTAATATAGGTCTAGTTCGAGGAAAGTTTAATTTAAGTTTAGTGCTAGGTCCAGGTTAGCTTGTATTAGTTAAGCTCTGGGCTAGCTTTATTTTAGTTAAAGGGTGGGGTGGAGGATAGCTTTGTTTAGTTTAGAGCGAGGTGTAGGCTGGCTTTGTTAAGTTTAGGTTGAAGATACCTTGGTTTTAATTTAGAGCTAGGTGAAGGCTGGCTTTGTTTTAATGAAGGTCTAGTTCGAGGCAAGTTAAATTTAAGTTTAGTGCTAGGTCCATGTTAGCTTGTATAAGTTAAGCTCTAGGTTAGCTTTATTGTTAACACATGTAGATAAAACGGTCACACACTTAGTCACCACTGTAGAAATTGAGTTAAAATGGTCGCACACTGAGTCGCCATTGAAAGCATTGAGGTAAGACTGTCGCACACTGAGTCACCGTTGCAGGCATTGAGTTTAGACGAAAGGTCACCCGAAACATTTTTGTACAAATTGTGTATAGACGGTTCCAAACTAAAATATCATTGCATACATTGAGTTTAATTGTATAAATATTGTTTATTGTATTTTGTAGAATATTGTATTAATACGTTTAAAAATGTATAGTATCATGGTTTGGTTTGGTTTGGTTAGGTTAGGTTAGGTTAGGTTAGGTTAGGTTAGGTTAGGTTAGGTTAGGTTAGGTTAGGTTAGGTTAGGTTAGGTTAGGTTAGGTTAGGTTAGGTTAGGTTAGGTTAGGTTAGGTTAGGTTAGGTTAGGTTAGGTTAGGTTAGGTTAGGTTAGGTTAGGTTAGGTTAGGTTAGGTTAGGTTAGGTTAGGTTAGGTTAGGT